>KB701615.1:0-24635 GCA_000349165.1 Anopheles christyi | reverse complement strand
AATGTGTTAGTAGTGTGTGCAAGCTTATGACGCGCGAGCGCCGAACACACTGTTTACATTTTGCCTTCCACGCTGGGAAAAGCATTTTCAGCATTGCTGTTTTGTTCTTTTTGTTGTCGTGGTTGCTTGCTGAGCTTTTTCGAACCGGGACGAGCAAGCTAAACATTTGTACAGTCATGTGTATCAATATCGACAGTAGTGTACAATTTTTGCGTTCAAAAGCTGAAGGGTATGATTTTAAAGTATTTTTTTCTTTCCTGTTGTTTAGTAACAAAAACTGTTCGCCATTATTTGTGGCTTTAATCATTGAATGTTTATGTTTAATTTGAACTTGAATGGATGGAATAATTTCAAAAAATGAAATAAAGAGGCGAAAGAACTTAAAGAGCGAAAGCTTCTATTAAATATTTTCTGACAACAACATCTGTCAAATAATACTTGTACCAAAGTATTTTCGATTGATGATAACGATAAAAAGATCTAGTATGAAAAGTAAATTATTTGAACCATCGAAGTTGAATTTCACACTATATGATGTTTTACAGAAAAGTTGTTATTTACATTATTTAAGATACCTTGCATATTAGAATCTTATTGAAATTTTGTAACAAATAAAACTTCACATTTTTCTACCCAAGCAATGTTCTGTCGTGCAGCGCACTGTACATAGGTATGGCGCCTTGACCGTTTGCGTTAGGAACGGCAAACTCCCCCCCTGACAGCGTAAACAAAACAACACGCACACCATATTGAAACGGCTACGCAACACATTGGGCGGAGCTACGGCCGCCAATTGCAAAAGAAAAATGGTGGTGAACTTTTACGATGCTTTCCGGCGGCACGTTTCTCCCACTTACTCCACCTGATGCAAAACCCAACCAAGCGGTCAGGAAAATTGTTTTGTGGTGCTTTTTCAGACCAAAACCCAGCTAGAATAATCATTTATTTAGCGATGGAGTGCGATAAATAAATCAAATAGTTTATCAAGCGCAAGAAGGAGACGCGAAATGCACCGCGTGCGAGACAGGGAAAGAGGTTCCATCCGCGCTAAGGAAACGCGCATCATTTTCCGCGAAATCGATCCACAAAGAAAAACGGGCACCCAAGGGAGAGAGGGCTGGAGAATGGTGGTTGTGGTAGTGGTGATGGTTTGTCGGGAAGATAGATCTTCCCCGGATAGACCACAAGGAGGGGTGAGAACTGTTGTCGGTCGTTTGTTTCGAGGTAAATTGACAGAAAATTTAATTGAATTATTTTCTTCCCGTTTCGCCACGGAAACGAAACCGCCGAATCGGCGAAGCGTGTAATTCTGTTCGGGTTTTGTTTTGTTTTTTGTTTTTTGTTCGCTTTTTCCCCTCGCAATCCTCGCAGTTTCGCCCAGCAAATGGGAAGCTGTTCTGCTGGTGGCGGTGATTTAGAGCCAATGTTTGTACATTCCGACAATCTGATTCCTTTCCGACACCGCCGTATGGGGCAACGCTCTCTCGGATGCATTGCTAGGATAGGTTTTGCAATTGAATTGTAGGGCGCGTACGTGGGGCAATGGTTTCCATTTCGCGGGTTTTGTTGATGGAGCGAGGATTTAAAAGATATTCAATAAAATATGTTGCTGCTTCGCCCGGTTGCAGCACTATAAATCAACGGTAGATTGCAACAGGACGAAATATGTGTAACTATCAGGAGCGGAAATGGAAAGATTTGTATGTTTCCTAACAGGATTGGTGATTTGTTTCATTTTGAATACAAGTCACAAGTCACGAATATCACTATTAAACGCATTGGATTTTATTATTTTATTGTTATTAGATTGTTTTGTTTTCATGTTAAACCATTTTAAAAGAGTTTTAGCACCAACCATTCCAATCATCATTTACTAAGCACCCGTTGATGCATTTGTACAGCACAACAGAAGAATCTGTTTCCTTAATCAAACCCAACCGTCACTACCATATTTCTCAATTTGTGGTCCTTTCTGAATACACAAACCTTCCTTTGCAAAGGCCACTTTGATGTCAAGTCAAGATACCTTCCGAGGCAAGCGCTATACTTGCACCTATCAAAGAGCGAATGAATCGACTGGATGAGCGATAGAAGAACCAACGTGATTCTGATTCTGATATGGTACATTTTTCATCATCAAATGTGTGTGATTACTGACCGGATGGTTGGAAGAGAATACGAATGCTGCAAGTGGCACGTCGGCACATCCAACACACTCCCAGGACCGAACACACCAGTCGCAATCAAAAACAAGATAAATGAGCTCATGATTATGGTTGCGGTTACCTGTTTCTTTCTTCTTTTTTTCATAATGTATATATTGTCCCAACATCTTGCCAATCTGTTTGCTGCCGGTCTGCTATCCCGACGATATAACATATCGGTAAGTAGCTCGAGGTCGATAAAGAACTGCTTGATTCCACTCTGTCCCGCATTAGCTTCCACGAGTTGATTTCATTCTTTCGGATTACACAATGCGCTGGAGAGCGAGAGGAAGCGGCTGGTTTGATGAAAGTGACACAAAGTAACCAGCACATCATCACCTGTTCAAATCTCGCCAATCGGTCGGTGGTTTCGTTTACTTTGTCGCCAGCCACAGGGTCGTGATTCACGTGGGAATGGAATTTATGTTTGATTTGGATAAGGTAGCTGGATCCTCTGCTGAATGATTGTTAACTGTAGGGGTGATTTGGGTAACCGCGTGGTAAAGTTCTTTGTGTGGAGGTAGTGTATTAAATTAAAGCTTTCTTTATTGTGACCCCGCAACTGGTGGGAAACTTACTAAGGTCTGTAGGATGCACGAATAAAAGCATTTTGAGCGTTTGATAGAACCAACGGTGTGAGAACCACATTACTTGAATAAATAATTTTACTTCACATGAGATCTTTAACAATAAATTGAGGCGAATTCTACACAATCTGAAAAAAAAAATGATGGATGTAAGCTCTTTTACTGATAACAAATATTCACAGTCAAACCATCTTCAAACGCGTCACCAGAGTACACATTTTGCGATGGGCTACAAACATTGTACGAGCTTGCGTCAACAGACAAAAACCACATAAACAGAACATTACACAATGCTAACAGCACGTTTTAGGGCTTTACGTAGCCAACCCAACACCCGGACGCTACCCTGCTAGCGAGGAAAGTTCAATAATGAATTTATAATAACTTAATTTGTCTCCCTCATGGTCGCTCGTTATCAAAGCGAGTGAGGTATTTCTAGCGTGCTGCTGCTGCTACTATCCCCTCAGTCCGAGCTGGGGTTATCGCGTTTGATATCGGCAATTTACTGGACCTTTTTCCAAAACGACCTGTCATTTTATCCGACCAACCCCCGGCAGCGTTCTATTGATTTAGATTGGATGGGAAAAGAAGGTATTGTGTTTGGTCGGCAGCCGATGCCATCGCCATCGTAATTGTCATCGAATTGGAGCTAATAATTGGATTATTAAGCTATCATCATCATCGTCATTGCAATAGTGATACTGTCCCTTCAAAACATCACCATTTTTTCGCATGCTGATGGCCGAGCTGCTTGTTGTCCATCTTAATAACGCAACATCGTTCGGCACTGGCTTATCTTTTTATCAGTGTTTCGTAAAGCGTTTGTTTCACCGTGGGCACCAGGAAAGGGTGCTCATCAGCACAAAAGAAAACAAGCCTTTTCATTTCCTCGGTTTGGTATACCTTACGCGTGTAGTACCACCATGCCCAAGTTTACAATTCCGAAATGGTTTTGGGACCTGCTGCAGATGTTGTGAGATGTTAAACATATCGCAACACGCAACACGCCAGTCCAGTCGAGAGAACATTCTCTGTGCCCTTGTTTATGCGAATAATATGCATACCGTAAAATGGACAAGATTGTTCTTTCCCTTTTGTGTGGTTCGCACGGGACGGTAAATCAAATGGAAAATGGTTTTCCAAAGCGAACCTTTTAGTTCGTGCCTCCAGAATGCCCGTAATGTCCGGAAAAGGAGCTCCCAACTCGATGACATGGTTACACAACACTTTGTTCCTCGAGTATGCGTGCTTGTGTGTGTGCAGTGTCTAAGGTGTCCTAGTGTTCGCTTTTCCTAGCGTCCTTGCGTTTCCTGGGCAAGTTCATCGATCATCGGTAGCATTTGATATGCTTTCTGGGGTTTTTTTTTCTACAAACGGCGGATCCGCTTCCTTTTTCCGGACTGTGGCGCGGGTCATGTTTAACACAATGTACAACAAATTTATTATTTACTAAAATCGGCCCAAAACCACATACACACACACACATACACCTTTCACGGTGGAATCGTGTATTGCGGTAATAAATGACACAATTCACACACCGAGGGCAAACGGAAGACATTTTTGGATATATATTCAAAACGAGCAGATGCAACACATGCACAAAGGAAAACACAAACTTTAGGGGTGGAAAAGGGTTACGCCTGAAGATGATTTATGGTATACACATTCACCCAACGGTTCCGGAACGGTATCCTTTCACCGTCGGAAGGAAACGCGGAATGGTGATGGAAGAAGGGATAAACAAAACAAAAAAGCAATGGAAATTAATAAATAGCACCAAATAGTGCCAATACGCAAAGTCAAATGATGCCGCCAAAGATGGACGAAACGGAATGAGGCTATGCGAGAAGCTCGGAAAGGGGGAATAAAGCGAACGAACACAAGTATTCATCCATTTCGACAGGCGTATAAAAGAAACGGGGTAAATATTTATCTCCCCAACAAACTCGCCCGTTCCGGATTAGTGTGTGTGTGTGTGTGTGTATGTACGAAATGTGATAGGAATTGAGCTTCATCGGTTTTCGTTTTGCTAGCGTTTTTTAATATGTTTTATTTTTCTTTTTGTATTTATTCCACCCAGAACTGAGGAAGCACAAACAAAGCAACTGTATGAAGAAAAAAAAAACAAAAAAAGACTCGCACTCGTGTTGGTTCCTTTTTTTCCCCCATTTTAATCATCACAGACGCGCATGTGGGGGTCCTTAAATGGGCCGTGTAAACGATTTCTGCGATTCCATCCCAATTGTACAACGTCAGCACACGTCCTTAGCAGCAGGATAGCGTGCGCGCAACACACACACACACACACGCACATTTACTTTGAGTTCCATTATTTCTCGTACGCCCTTTAAATCACTTGTCAAAAGCCGGATAGGCGAAGTTTATTTTGTCACCCGGTTTGCTGTGGTAAATTAAGAGTCATAATTGAAAATTTACACTGATTTATCATGGCGCCGTAGGACGTTTTTCACCCCACAGCGCACCGAGGCAATTTGCCAGCGGTGGCCAATTTTGCACGGTTCAAAAAGCAAGGGGTGAGCAACAAGGCGGGTTAGGAAAAGTTTGTCCTTCTTTCCGGATAATTTGATTATCGATGTTTAACAAGCAGGATTATTAGCTTGGTCGGGAGCGTGGAGGATGTATTCTGAGATGATGACTCCATGCGTGACGGCGTAGAGCGGGAGGGAGGGAAGGACGGAGGGGTAGAAGTAATGGAAAAGGGGTGCGTCCGCCCAGCAGCCCATATGGGTTTGGTTGCACCGTGGTTGCGAACGTTCCGGCTCGTTTTTGATACTGTCTGTGCGGCCAATAATTCATCGCAAATGATGCAATATTTTGACAGGGAAGCATTTCCCGAGAACTTACCGCCGTGGCAAGTGCTTTCCGGTTCTGATGAATGAGGTAGGTTGCAGGATATGGGTTGTATCAAATGTCGGTCCGGATTTATGGGGACGCCTGACATGTGTGGAAAGTCGTGTTGGTGTAGTTTTGGGTGAGTCAAGTCTCTTTTTTATAACTTGTTGTAGTTTGCTTTATAATATAATTCGAGGGCAGTAATATGGTTGTTTAAATTATTAAACATTTTGAATAATGCTTTCCTGCGTTTGTTGCATGAATTTGCCTTTTGTATCAAACACTTTAGCTCATTTTTATTTATTTTACCGGGATTTAATAGGCGATAAATAACACTAAATAAGTTCCTCGTGTTCAGCAATTAGAAAGCTTTGAAAATAGTTTCGAAGTCGATAAATTCAAGAAACAGTTGAAATATCAATGAATACTTTATGGGCAATATTTACTGCCCATGCGAATTTGGAGTCGGAAAAGGTCATCGAAAGTTATAATGCACAAAATGATACCCAACGGCCATAATGACCTGTAGACATTATACCTTTTGAAATTTATTACAGCTCGTTGCATTTCCTTGTAGTCTTAGATTTTACTCTTGCAAATGCAGTGCAGTATTACTTTTACCTAACCTGATATAGATACCGATCAAACTGCAGCAAAGCGAATCAAACCTTAAACCCTTCACAATCGTCCATCACTTCTCCGCAGTATAGTTTGAAATGGTTTCTTCCATAAGTATAGGACAAAAAAACAACAACAATCGACTCCCCATACTCGGAGCCTGGTGGGATGTGTTGAAACTGCCGAAAGCTGTCTGAAGCGCGTCGAATCATCGGAAAAACGAAAAGCGTTCGATCTATCATTAGATAATTAATGATAAACTATTTAGACCTTGCACTCGACATTGCTCCCCCTTGTGCTGTTTGGGGAAGGCAATCGGAGCAGGCAACACTTCGTAGCCGCTATCGTTCGTCCGTGTGCTCGAGTCAACCTCATTAAAGACCTGAACCCCCTCCCAACTCGCCAATCTCCAAATGGCTATTGGGGAGCCCTATTGACACTACGAACTTTGGCGTTCCGTCATGAGGCGGCACTCCAAAAACCCAGAGAACTCTCTCAACTCCCAAGAAACAGGGGGCGTTCTTGCGCCCTTTTGCCGACCAGACCGACGGTTCACAATCTAATCGTTAATTTATGATGATTGTTGTCTAATTGTAACAATGTGCTGAAGTGAAATGCACAACCCGCGACCACATCACCACCGGCACGACGTACCAGCGCTACTCGGGGCCTCTCTTCACTACAAAAGATGTGGTCAGTTTGTCTCTTTCCCTCTCTCTCTGTCTCTCTCTCCCTCGCTCTATTTTTTTGGTCTTTTCCAGCCCCATCTTCTGCTCACTGTCGAATGCCCACTCGACTCCCAAAGAGCCCCCGTTTCAAGAAGCCGCCGATCGTGCCGATCGTTTGCAATCAACGCCGGTTACCGCCGACACGTTTGCGCGGTTTAAGGGCGGACGAATGATTTTTCGTGGCTGGTTTCACGTTCGATGGCAGGTTTCGTCCACATCCTGGGAAAACGTGTGAAAGCTCTTGGGGAGATGGGGGATGGCCGTGCATCCCGACAAAAATCCAAACACGTTGCAACCCGTTGCACTCTGTCATTACGCTGCAGCATCCTACCACCTCCATCACCCTACAATGGGTCGCACTTTTCGCGCCCAGATCGGCTTCAAAAGTGTGTATGTGTGTGTGTTATAGTGCATCGATGTGATCGGTGCACTTCGATCGAGCGCGTGGTTCCAATTCACCGGCTGTCCGCATGTGAGGTTAGGCTGAAAGGGGGAACGCACGTAGGTGCACGAGATGAGAGGGGTTTGAGGAGAGTGGGGGGGGGGGGCAAACAAATGCCTCACCAAACGAGGCAGAGCATCCACGAGAGCTAAGCACTTTAAACTGTGCTAATCACGAGTGAAGCTTTTTTTCCTTTCCTTTGGCGAATGGGCAGCTCTCTGTTTTGCGCGGCTTTGGCTGATTTTCACACCACGGTTGGGTGTACCGCAAGGCGTCATTTTTAAAACACGAAGGGATCGACGCAGGGGTGAAATGTTGCGCTTTCTGTGTGCGAATGAGCGAGCAAACTGGCGAGTAATCCGAAAAATGACCCCTTGAAGGCAGGCGATCGATCATCTTTCATCGAGTTCGTTTATGAGCCGCCGAACGCATTAATCCCACCGAAAGATCTCTTTTCGCATCCTTCCCCCCTCCCTCACACTGGGTACAGCATCTTCCTGTCCTAAAGCAACATTTTTCTTTTCGGAAAAAGGTTGCTGCACGCTATCATCGCAACACGTGAGCGCACAACAGTTAGATTGAGTAAAAGGCCTCGCGTTTTTTTTTTCTCTCTTACCGGTGGCATCTCGTTGCGCCTGGATGATCGTTTTGTCTGGTCAAGCAAGCGCGAAAGTTGAGCCAGTTAGGGGCTTGTTAGGAGGAGAACCACGAAGGAGAGAGTCATTCCTTCGTGCCAGTATCGATAATCATGCTCGACCATGCTGCTGATTAGTGCGACTCAACTGTTGATCATCGCGCGGCCTTTATCGCGATACGGATATCAGCTGGTACAAAATCTCTCGGTGCGCAAACTATCGTTAGCGGTGGAACTTTGTATCACGCCAAGAGAAGCTCTTTTGCTTGCAAGATTGTATTTATTTGTGCTTTAAAGTGTGCTTAAAAGGGGGATCATGTTGAGCAAATTAAAAAAAAGGTTTATTATACTTACACACTTTTATTTTATTGAATAATTTCTATGGAATACTCTCGACATATCGATATTTGCAATGATTGGGTTTAATATTAAATTACATTTTAATCATACAAACAAGAACTTAAAATCCTAGTAAAAGGATTTTTTATCTTAACACATTCTTAAAAATCATGTATTCTTGTTTCTTCACAATAACCCAATCCAGGAAAGCATTAACAAAGCCGGCTCTCTGCACTATAGACTTTGTACGTAAAAACTTTGCATTGCAAACTCTTTTCTGTTCAATGTGACGTACGCGTTGCCTTTTCTTTCCGGTTAAAAATCTTCATTCAAACCCCATCTGAGAGCCGGTTAGGCGAAGTAAACACATCCTCCCAAATTGTTACAAAACATATCACCAAACAAGACTCTAGTTAACAAATTGCTCCCTCGAGTTAACACTTAACAAAAGGGTGGTTTACAGTAAAGTGTCTGAAAGGAGAAAAACATGTTTTCGTTCTACCAAAAAACTCCACTCCCAGCACCTTCCCATTTCTTCCGAACCCAAAACTTCCCGTACAAATCACGAATAATTAGCTGCATTAATATTTTTTTCGCCTTTGAATGTCGGTCGGGGCCGAAAGCAACGGACAGGCAGAGACCATTTCGGATGCTTCAATCGGCGAACCGCCGTTTGGTAAAATCGTTCAAAGATCCCGAGCTAATGATGGACCCCGGGCCCCCGTATGTTGCAGCTCACGCACGTTTTGTGGCTGTAAGCAATGAACGGTTTGGAAATGGCCCCGCCACAATCGATGAATGACGGACGGACGGCTAAGCGCTGGCGAAGCTTTTGCCCTGAAAATGGTCCTTTTTTGTGTGCGCTTTGTATAGGAGGGGGATTTATAACAATTTGAAGGATCGGTAGTGAAGTGTTTGTGCTGCTGGTTAATAAATGATTTGTGGTTTCAATGTAAATATAATAATAAATTATTGCTGCTGCGTGTGGAAGCGTTGTCTTGTGATAGGGTTTTATAGACAATGGTTCCTTTTGCATTGAAAGTGTACACTTTTGAGTCTCATTTGATGGACGAAATAGGAATTCTTTCATTTGCTTTTCAAAAATTATGTTTTAAGTCTGCTTAAAAATATGAATAAGACAGATAGCTGAATAGAAAAAATCTTCTTGGGTTTTAATATGGTAATTATCTAGGGATCTTCATAGAACTAAATTAATTTAATTTAATTTATTAATTTAACTAAACTAAGGAGAGCCTAACCGCTTAATGGGCTATGTGGGACATATGAGTTTACCCATAAGCAGGATAGCCAGTCCTGTGTTTCTAGGGGCTTGGTCCATATAACAATTGAACAAAATAACATGACGGACATGTTGTTAGATCCTTCGGTAACTATACGATACATTTCTTCTTGTTAAAAATCTTATATAGTCTTCCTGAATAATTCTTTATTTACAAACCATTTTCTCTTAATTGAGAATATTCTCCTTCTTTAAACAGTTAAAAACCTATTCTACAGCTTGCCGTGTAAATTAGATAAAAGAATAAAAAACACAATCCAAAAATCGCTTCATTTTCCATTCAAACCATTCGTCATATTTGTTTTCTGCACGTTTCAACTGTTCTTGCCTTTGTTCTGCATCATCGAAAATAAAAAGAGTACCGCTGACGGGTGTCAAACGCCAGATATACACGATTGGCTTACCCGTATATTCGTAACGCGTAACCTAACCGACCCCGATCAAAGCGGTTTTGGCTGGAATGTAGATGCTGCAGCACATAAACACACATACACACGAACGGTCGAGAGTTTCAAAGACACCGGCGGCGGCCGGTACTGCCCCCATGCTGTGAAAATTTGTACTTTAAAGTCATCACACCTTTTATTGCGAATGAAATATATGTATTTTCGGTCGTTCCCGGTGTTGCCCGGTACCGTGATGTGTATCTTTCTCGCACCCTCAAAAAAAGAAAACACCCACCCTTTGCAGACGCTTTGCTACAGCTTCCTTTTAGTGCGAGCGAACAGGAATGTTGAGTCAGTTTCCAAACACACTCGCTGTGTTAAGAACGGGAGTGAAATGGACTAGTGAGCACAGGAAGGAAAAGCCAAACCGAACGATCGCAACCAGGCAGACCGGCAGACGGTGGAAGAGGATCGCAAACATGAAGCCAGCTATATGCATGTAAAAATATGAAAATAAAAGAGTGGGTTTATGATAATCGAATCACATATAACCGAATGCGCACCTCTCGCTATGTTTAACTTTGAACGATACAGCGCGGCACTGGGCGCGAGTTCGGTTTGGTTAGAGCAGGAGGGAGGTGCAGTGAGGAAGCACAAAAACCAATAATAAAACGACGTGGTCATTCCTCATAACCCGTGACCATTTTCGGATCGCCACAAATCCAAGTGCTGCGATGCCACTCTCGAGCGCTCCGAAGTGGCCCATAAACGTGTTGTGTATGTTTTTTTTTTTTTTATGATCGAGCTTTTGAGGGAGCGCGTTCAAGAAAACGGGGCAAACAGTTCGAACAGGTCCTCTTCTCACACTCGTTTGCCCCTTTCTTCTACTCTTCCCTTGCTTGCTCGGTCCAGCACGTACGTCTGCTGTGATCGGTTATTTGATTAATCTATTGTAGGATCCGAACCTGATCCTGGTGAGATGAAAGCAATGGTGCCGTAAACGATATGCCACCCGAGCATAGAGGCAGGAGGCTGGAGAGTGAAACAGAGGAATTAAAAAACTGATGCCGATCTCATAGATGTGTGTTGTTTTTCTCCCACTTTACAATGCCGCTGCGGCGTACCCGGGAGTGAGTGATCTTTTTTTTTCGCACTTTCCATAAATCAATTCTTCGACGGAGTGGTGACAGAGAAGTAGTGGCAATAAGGGGAAACAGGGAAAATAACAAAAGGGAAGCAATAGAATATTAATTTCCAACCTTCGCATAGCATAGAGTCGGCCGGCGGTTGGTGGAAGAAGATCCTAATGGTTTTGCGTACGGCACTTGTGGCACGAGGTTCGATGCAAGTGTCAGTTAGTGTGGAATCGATTTGTGGAAACTCTCCGTGTGTTGCTCTCCTGCTGCGTGGCTAAAGCGACCGAATCGGTGCTCAAAGATTGCTGGAATCATCATTTTGGAATTTGCCGCCCAAAAAGGTGTGAAGAAAGAGGAGTCATCCGGCCATTTTTTCCTGCCCTTCACTATTGTTAACGGATAAAAGCAGTTGTGAAGTTAAAAAGTTGTTGTGGAATAAGAAAAAGCTTCCTTAAAAAGTATCTTAAACAAGTTATTATTTATTGAAAGCCATGAAAGCAACACTGAATATGTGCAGCTGTGACTCTCCATTCTAGCCCAAAAATTCCTGCAAATTGGTTTAGCTTTTCCAGAAACGATTTGGCGCCAAAGACATTCAATTAACAATCTGCTTACAAATTCACTTAATTAAATCTCTGTATCTCACAGTGTATTGTCTGCTCGCGTAGCCATTTGCATTCGTTTGATTGTCCAGTATCGCAGACACAGCGGTCTCTTTGAACCGTTTTAAACGTCTACCATTTAGCTAAATACAGAAATGTGTATGCGTCCCTCTACCTTAGAACATATCTTCCCCCGCTCTGCATAAAGCTTGCAACACATTAATCCACAAACTCAAGTATGTGCTGTGTGTCTGTACAAAAAAAAAACGTGGAAAATCGAAAAGCAAAAGAATGGCGTGCATGTGTGAATGGTGTCCAACGCAATAGGGGATAAAACAAAACCAGCTCTTCCATCTCCTCGCAAACCGAAATGCATATACAAATACGTACACAAAAAAAAACACAAAAAAGAAGAAACGATGCATCGATACAAATGCCGCCCGAAAAAAAACCAAGGCAGGCGGCATGTTTGCTGTGTAACTAGCAAATGGGGTGGCTTTTTAACATACCCTCCCGTCCGTCTGTACGTACCATAATCGGTCAGGTTAAAAGGGAAGTAAATGGCCAGAAGCATCCATTGCTTTTCGGCCCAATTTTCTTTCGTAAGTGGGCGAAAGGGGTGCGTGCGGGAGCAGTAACATACAAGGAAAGTGATTGCAAATTTTCCCTCCCGCTCAAGTGCCTCGCTTTGTTCCTCATGGCCGCTGGGACATTGGGAAGGGAAGCTGTGATACGCGTTCGGCGCAAAGTGGGAAATGCGAAATTTTCGTTAAAGTGTTGTGGTGTTTATTTTACCAAACTCGTTAGCCCCGGTCCGATCACACGTCCTCCGATCGGTGGTTCACTTCTTTGGCTTTTTTTTTTTTGGTTTTTCAGTATGCCAGCAGCCAATTTGCGGCGTTTGCATGTGCCCCTACCTTCCAATTTCACTCGCCCATTCCCAAATGGCTCCATGGAGATGCGTACCGTGTGCGTGCAAAACCGAGACCGAAGGCCGAAGCCCCGTGTATAGCAAGAAACAAAGGGGGCAAAATTTTGAAACGACCCTTTAGTGGTTGTTTTCTGCCCTTCTGGTTCCTCTGGGTTGTTTTTTTGTTTTGTTGTTTGACCGCACGATCTCGCGCGCAAACGAGCCAACCGGGCCGCCGCAGCATCATCATCACCGCTGCACCACCCCACCCCTTTTTGGCGTACAATAAGTGGCCACCGAAAAGTGAAGCGACGGCGGCACCTCGGCATGATTTCGAGGTAAGAAATATGTTTATTATTATCATTATATTGCATCTCGTCCCGATCGCTCGTCCCGGCACCTTTCGGCACAGACCCGACCGACAGTGCGCTCGTTTGCTCTTTTGCCGACCCCCGCGTTTTATTTTCCTCCTTGCCCGGTTGCGACCCACCTTTCTTTTTTTTTTTGGTGGCAGTTTCCTTCGATGGCTTGGTGTACGGGGTTTTGATGGAGTAGCATTTCGACACGCGGATCCCATCATCATCGAGGTGAGCAGGACCGAACGAATTGGTGCTGTAGCGTGTTTTGTGCCTCGTTGTGTCTCTCTTCCTTCCCTTCATCGGTTGACGCACACACATACACACGCTGGACTCCTTGCTGGTGGTACCTTTCTGTCTGGTACGGTTTGAAACTGCTGCAACGCTTAACAAGTTCGCGCGAGCGCACACACAAACAGACACAAAAACTTCGTCCGCTCGCAGACAGTCAGTCGGTGGTTGTTTTATTTTTCCGCGCTGCGCTTTTTGCTCGCATTCGCACTGGTTTTTCTCCCAACTGGGCAGCCCTCTCGTTCGGTGGTTCGCTTTAGCACAACAGATCCTAAATTGAAAAGTGTGAAGATTCGTTTAAAATCTTTAAAGTGCAATGCCGCAGCCCTGCACAAAAGCCAAAACCCTGCAGCAGCTGGCCCTCGAGAAGAAGGAACATGGAACCAGACGGTGAGAGAGGGAAAGGGTGGTGACGATGGAGTAAGGAACAATCCTCCACTGCAACAGAGCTCATCGCGCAAAACTGATCAAAAATTGACCCCAACAGCATACAGCCTGCGAACACTTTTGCACTCAACCGCTACCTTCTAGTTCCCCTCCCCACCCCCTCCCCTCCAGTCACCAGAACAGACCTCGTCAGAACAAACGCCATAAAATATGCTCCATAAAACCCTGAAACCCATTGTGGAATGTTAATTTTCGCGCGACGCCCCAAGTCCACATCGATGCTCGGTGTTTGGCTGCGCCCTGCCTTTCGTTTACCCGCTGTACGAGTTTTTGCATTTGAATTATGAGTTTGGGGCGTTTTGGCGAAAGAGTGGGGTTTGTGTGACTAGGGCGGTAGGTAGAGGTTTGTGAGTGGTGTGGTGCTTACTTTGCGCAATTACTGCCCTGAGTAACTAACGAGTTCAATTCGAGTTTTCTGGAGCTGGGTTTTGCGGACCGACGAGGTAAGGCCTAATAATTACAAGTATCGTAACGTAAAAAACGGGGCTCACAGATTTGGATCAGTCGTCGGATGGATCATCTTTGCGGGCTGCCGTTTAAAATGCGTAGCTGTTAGTAGGTGAGAGAGAAAACAGTTTTTTATTTTATTTTAATTGTTTTACTACCAATGTTTGGTTGGAGCTTTGTTGTACGTGTAACTCATAGTGGATCACTACGTGTTGGTCGATCAATTAATTCTTGTTATAGAAGATAATATCAGACAATGTAATTTTAATTATACTCTTGATAATGTAGCCTCAAATCCAATTTCACAACGATATTGTTCGGCAATTTGTGTGTTGTCCAATTATGATCATGTTTAAGCAGTGTACAATAGCGCAAACCTTTGCGATGAGGCAGAAATGAGTAGATCTATGCTGCAACAACAACAAGCGGAAAAACACTTTCTGTACCGTAGGGCGTTTCTCTAAAGGTGCAGTCGTCTTTCGCCCTCGTCCTCGTACACTATTAAACATTAATCTTCCATTGGCGGCAAACGTTCTTCCCTGCTGTGACGTCAAACCCTTACATCATCCACCTTCGCTCTGCTTTGCATCAGTTTGCTTTTCAACTCTCAACACCATTATCATCATCATCATAATGATCATGGGCAGGACAGGAGGAACAAAGAGAAAGAGAGATAGGAGGAGAGAGCAGGATACCAGGGGAACGCCACAATCAAACGATCGTAGCGCGTTCAAAGATTCATAAGCGAAACCCCCTGACGAGCGTAACGATCGTTGGCACTTCAAATTTAACATACTGCGTGTCCGGCGCATCTTTGAATGCTTCGATATGAATTTATTTCAAATACATTATGTTGTTTTGTTTGTTAATAACGGTCTATTAGGTGTGTGAGGTTGCGTGTGCGCAGACGTGTGTGTGTGCTATAATTCCTGCCGAGCTTTTGATGGGGAGAGAATGTGGTGTTTTATGAGACCGAAAATGACGACCTGCCACCCACATGTTTGTCCAACGGCAGGTAAAAGAGAGAAAAAACACGTAGTATGTGAATGTAGAAAGATTTGAACGATGGCAAGGTTCGTCGCTTTATGGAACGTTGTGTTCGTCTGTTCGATTTTATTGTGTTGTTATAAATATTTAATTTTTTGCCTGCCAGCATATCGAATTTATTAACACAAAACTTAATGCAATAATGTGTGCAATAAACACAAAAATAATGTGTGGCCAATACTGTCATACTTAAATAATTGTCCTGTAGTTGCTGCTTCTTAACATATAACTCATTATGTGAACTAACTTTTGTCTGTTATTAAAGGTTCCCAATGAGCAGTTTATCATTTTTTAATGATTCCTATCTTAGCCACCTTTCGTTAGTTTTTAGGAACATTGAAAAGTCTATTTTATTGACCAATTACTTGATATGCTTGTTCGAAACAAACTTTACCTGTTCGTATTATGTTCCTTTAGTTTGATCCTTTTTACCACCTTTTCAAGCAAAACATTTCACTGCATTCTTTCAAAGCATCAAGTAGGCTTCCGTTTTCCAAGAAGCTGCGTATTTTGTGAGATACATTAATGCTCGAACCAGTTCCTAGCTCTCGGTTTTCGCGGAAGCTCTTGATTGGAAAATTCAGGTAGCTGCTACTGTTTCTTCAAGTTGTTTATTTTGGTTTCAGAATGCAGAACGGCCTGCTGGTAAAATAAATATTGTCTGATTTACCTAAATGAAATGTTATGCTTGCTTGGAGTTTGTTTGGATAGGCGTCAGAACAGGTTTCTGTTGGTTGTATGTGTTTTACTGCATCGTCGTTTAAGTGCAAGAGAGGAGGCATAATCATTGGAAATATTGAGCTTGCCTTCTGGAAAACAACATATTTGCTTAGATTTTTAACACGCACACATTACTTTTAGCACATTCAAATATTTAATATGCTTGGAGTGAAATTACAAGGTAATATTGAAAAATGTCTCATTTCTTTGGCTTGTAACTACTACCTCTGATGCCACTATAAAGCGTGTTATTTGTGTTTAAAAAAGCAAACAGTAATATATTTCACTCACCTCAACACGCACCATTCCATGTTAAAAACCGTCTAGCAAGTACCAAGCCGCTTCCTCCCCGTGTACAGGCTGTATAATTACTAGCACAACATAAATTACGCACTTCTTACTAAAACAAACCCGCTCAAGCTAGCAGTAAATCTATTTGCTTTGCCGTATCTTAATCGTAATTATGCAAAACGTTTCTGGCATGGGAACAACAACTACAACAGCATCGGCAAAAAAGTGCACACTTTGTCCGCACACACAAAGTCTGGCCGGGTTCCAGCCGGCCTATCTGCTACAGCTGCCCCAGCCTGTGTGTAAAGCGCGACAGGGAAGGGCTTGTATTTATTTTCCTTCCATTACTCGATATATTGCGTGTACCCTCTTTTTTCCTTCCACCCGTGTTAGTGTAATGCTGCCCAGCCTGCCCGCCGGGAAAAAAGGTGCGTGGTGCATGGAAAAGCACGCTCACCATCGGCTTCGTGACATGCATACATGCATGTCGTACATGCATTATTTATTTAGTTTTACCCGTGAAGTGCAATTTTTCCAAGGGTCTGCTAGGAGGAAGCAGGCTGAGCAGATGGGACGGGAATAGTGGGAAAGCTCCATCACGCTCGAGAAAGCCCCATCAGTCAACAGTGTGATACCATTATCGCATGGCTTGGTTAAACAAACAAGCAAACACTCTACTTTGCCCCGACATGCGTATGTGTGTCTCGGAGTGTGTGTGTGTGTATACTTTTCTACCCTTTTTGTTTGTGTGGTGCCATCATTTGCTCAACGTAAGCGATTCCACATTTATTAATAATGGTTACCTTGGTAACCTCCCGACATTGTATGGGAAAGGGGGGGAGGGGAGATGGTACAGGTGGTTGCCGTGAGGAATGTGATGGATGTTGTCCAATGTGCAGGTTGTGGTAATTATTCACGCAACTCGATCACAAACACGATGCGCCTGGCCATCGCGGGAAAAACTCGTTCCTATCGGACGAGAGGGTTGAGCGCAAGTAAAAGCATTTTCTTCGTCCGCGTTTTTTTTTCTCTGATGCGTCGTTATTAAGCTGGGATCGTCGCTCAACACCGCGCGTAATTTGTATGATTAATTGGTTTAGGTGGCTTCGATAGGTGGACTTGCCGTTGGACTTGTACCGGCCTGTTTTGATCATCATGCGTTTGATGTTACACAGTGTACAATAATAAACCAGCCTGCCAATGATTACATTGTACCTGGAGATTTTACTTGTGGATCGTTCTTGTTCATTTGACAAAACAGAACTGATTCACGCTTTTTAACAAACACGCTCACCGAAGCATAGGCACTGTGGGAAAAGGATGTATGTTGTTGCTTTGCTCTGCACGTGTAAATATGCCCAAGGACGCAGTCTGTCAACGAACGTCACGCGTTTTAACAGTTGTATCGCGCACAGAGGAGTAGATCTTTTTGCTGATAGGGCTGTGGGTACATCAAGTGGGTTATAATGTGCAGAAAAACACATATTGCGGTAGAAATGAGAGCTCCATTGGTCCGTGAAGAATTCAAACAAATTTAAAATCAAAATTACCTTTCGCGCTGGTGATGATTGGTGTGCCGGGCCTCGGTGAGCTGCGAAGGATCTCTCTTAACAAGAACAACGTTCGCATCATTACGCGGGTTCGAGTGTGCTGGCACCATGGGTTATGGTGAAGCTGGTAAAAAATGAGTTGCAAGTAAGAAATTCAGATCGTTTTCTTTGCAAAACACAACAATTTACACCCAAAAGAGTATACTTCAACTTGGGCTTGATTTTGGAACGTTAATTAAAACCACTCGAATTGTAGCCCTTATACGATCCATACCTGCGCCCACTGTGCGGATCGATGTGCAATCGATCAGCACCTTTTGGCCGTGTATTCCGGTCACTCGAACCGGACCGGGAGAAGCGTTCGATCACCCGTATTTACCGATTGGTTCCACACGAACTGCTTCGATATTGATAAAATATAGAAATTGGATGGATGGGGAGGGTGTTGCTCTGTGCCCCGAGCTGGTTGATTCGCCGGCGTCGTGCAGGTACCGGAACGGAAAGATCAACGGGAAAGTGTGCACATTACTTTAAACTAGATAATTTTTCGCTTGTTTTCCCGCTTGTCGGCGTCAATTAAAGCGAATATGGTACGAAGGGGAATTCGTGTGAAAACCTTCACCAATAGCTCGTCGTGATTTACCAGTGCAGTTGAGTAATACAAAAAAAACTAGTGGAACGAAAGTGTGAGACAGAAACACATGCACGTATGGAAAAGGTTACTCAAGAAAGAGCGACAAAGACAAAAGGTACAAGAAGGCGCGTGATTATATTGGAAAAGAATTGCGATCGTATTGATTTGATTGTATTCTTTTCTGGTTTTCCAGTTGTTTTTTTTCTTCGTCTGTCTGTTTTCGCTTTGTTAGCTTTAACCTCGAAATGATCTCCGACATTTCCTTTTTCTCTTTTTTATCCTGTCTCTCAAACTGTCGAACAATAATTGTGACTTTTAATGACACTAATCCAATCACACACCATCTTAGCCGAATGTGTGTGCTGTGATAAATACCACCAACGATGCAACTTCAAACCACTGTGCCCCGGGAATTAATGAAGGATGAACGATTTTTGTTTTCTCACCTTGCGCACGTCCGCTACACACATGACATCCACGTACGTTCGTCGGGGGATGTGTGTTTGATCAAGAGGATCAACCTTCCCAAAACGAGACCGATCTGTCAATTTTTTAACTGCTCTCGACACCACCATCAGCACCATATGCCGAGGTGAGGAAATACGTGTGAGATGCTCACCAACTACGGAGGCTCGTCTTGGGATCGGTGATCGGAGGCCTGCAGGGAGCCTTCGGAAACCTCCTGCGGTGGAACTGTGCGGAACGGTTGGTCATTATTTTATTTTACACAATCCCCTCGGGGGAAAAGCAGAAGGTCCTGCGACTGTGTGTGCGATAATGAGTGCACGAGGGCGTCAAATCAACAGGCTGCGGAACAAATTAAAAAGCCATAAGGATTTTTCCTGCTCCGATCCTACGATCGCCACCTCCTTTTGCCGCCTGTTCGCTCGTTGCTGTTACTTGATATGGCTAATAAAACTATCGCTGCGTGACGAGCGGTGCAGGAAATGAAGCAGTAAATGAGGGGAAAAAAGGAAATTATGCACGATCGTTGCTATCGAGGATGTGATAAATTTAGAAAACATCCTTGTTACATTCAACGCGGCAAAGACCACCGCAATAGGAGAAAGGTCTTAAAAGTGAAGTATTAAAAAAAAAGGATCGTGAACAATGTACAGAATGTCGCGTCGAAAACTGAGGTAACCTCTTGATCGCGTTGACCATAATTAAAGTATAAAGAAAGCATCGTTCCATAGAATTTTGTCCCTTGCTTCAAATGATTGAATGCTCTTAACGGAACCATTATGAATTTCTTAATCCTTTTTTTTTTTGCTGCTACGCGTTCTGCTGCTGCTGTCATAGGGAGAATAAAAAAACACAACAACCATTCACAGCTGCTTCCGTGCAAGATGGTAAACCATAGATAAGCCAGATTGAGCAGGATGTGAGTGTGGTTTTTGTGGTAGTGTGGCAAGGTGACGACGGATATGCCAGCATACTTCACAAAAGGCACACCAAAACGCTTCGTGCCAACAATACCCGTTTCTGGTGCATAATCCGCACCTAATCTGCACAGCATTCCCTTTGCGCGTTCCCTGCTTGTTATTGGTTTGACTACAATTACTTTATCCAAACAAACAATGTAGTAATCCTGTTTACCTTTTTATGGGCCTCCTCTCGAGCTATTTCGCAGAAGTTACAGACCACCTTTTACCCCACTGCTGCTCGACGGGAGATTGTTTCTACACGGGACCTAGGCCGTCCCAGTCGATAATCCACACCGAACCACTTGGAATGTTCTTTTGCGGTCCAATGGTGGTGCATTGGTGCAAGGATTAGGTAGTTGGGCAGGGAAAGGTCTCTCGAACGTTGGTGATTTGACGCTTTAAAGCGCTTATCAGATCTCAAACCAGCATCCCGCTCATTTAGAGTGCAGATTTTTTTTCTTGCTTTGTTTATTTGTAAGCTTTAGAATTGTTCTTGCTAAACTTCTTGGGTTTGTGTTCAAAAAAAAAGAAAAGAAAGAAGCAGAAAGTGTTTTGTTTGGATAAGATCTTGGAGGGAAATAAAAACATACGAGCACACACACACACAGACCCATTTAAAAATCCTATTGAGATAAATGAAGATTTGTGAATGGGTTAAAATCAGATGAAACTTTCCACTAAATGACATTACTGAATGTAATGTGGGCAGGGCTGAGGAATTCCGCGAAACTCGTATTCATTCAGTTTTGCTCTTTTATCTGTAAAAATACATCTCACAAAGCTGTTTCGTTTATCCAATCAAAATTCCATTGTGTGCTGGAATGCCATAAACGAATCCAATATCTGCTTAATGCTACTGTATAACTCTCTTCAGCCTTCGTTAAATAACGCACGTCAAATGAGTGGTTGACATCATTATGCATCCTGGCAGCACAAGCTAAACTGTTGACGGACAAAATCGCACACACATCAATAGCCAGAAGGAAGAAAAGGGCATTAATAGCGACAACAGCAGCAGTAAGCTGTCAACCGACACTCCGCTCTAGAAGGCAACGATTTCCATTCCGTTCAATTGCAATTTTGCAACTCAAAACTTTACCACAAACGGGGTAACGAGAGTGCAAAAATGCTGCTCGCAAAAATATATTAATACCACAAGCAATTCATCCAATCCTCACTCAGCTTTAAGCGCACGCTCGCTTCCCGCAATGCAGTAAACGGGTTCGCCTCCCCCTTTTGTCAGCCTCCGGTACGGTTGTTGCACACACCGCTTTAAACGGTTTTTATTTATATACAACCTCGTACGGGAATATATTTACAAAAGCGCGTCAACGCGGTCCCGGTTAGCGTTGCGGCTTGCAACTTTATTAGTCAATAAAACATCAATCGCTAACGCTAAAGAAGAGGCTGATCAATGATTAAAGGACACGTCAAGCCGACTCAGTCTCGCCGTTTTGTGGCCGCGTTGCGGAGGAAGGCCGATGGCAGTACGATTTTATTGCACTAACTTTGGTGTAGTGCTTCGTTCAGCTTGATCGTAAAATATTGTGCATCTTCAAAGTCGATCGATTTGTGCTGATCGAACAGCGTCGCAACGATCGTATTAAGCCCTTTGTGGATGGTTGGTGGTAGACTGACATTTCATCTCCAGGAGGGGGGAAGCTGTTCAATGTGTTGGACGTAGGAAGGAAGAGTACACTTGCACAACGCAACCAAAAGGTTCGTTTGCATAATAACAGATGCTGCACCAGCACTCGATAGCACAAAAGCGAGAAGCGTTCCTTTTTCTTACCGATCTAAAAGGTGCCAAAACTGCTGTTCAATTAAAACTATTATTACCGGCTAATTTCGCACATTCTCCTCCACAGCAGCAGCACCAGCAACAATGGACTGGACGTCCCATCGACACCGTTCTCGTTGCGTGAGCGATGAAAAGAAAACATCCATTTGCGCCAACCGGCCAATTATGCGAAGTAAATCAAATATAGCGTACTTCGGCACATGAGCGTTGCTGTGTCTTGTTGTCCCTCTTTGCGCACCAAATGTTGCACCAACACCAAACGCATTGCCCACCAGTCGATCGTAACGTTACCATCAAACGAGGATCTTATTACAACCGCAGCCATAGTGTCAGCATCCTTCTTTTTTTTTTTGGCCTGGCAGGCATATATAAGGGAGGATAGAGCAGGGGATACAGAGACAGAAAGAGTGGCACAACATTATCAGCAAACGATTCGGCCGGGTGGGGAGCAGGGAGAGAAGGTAATCAGCATTCTCGCGTCAGATCCTGCGAAAAAACCATAATGGAAGATAATTCTAAGAAATTCGCTATCCTTTTTTATTTTTGAGGTGCCGCGGCGAAAGGTGTTGAAGAAAATGATCTCCTTTTTTTCGGGGTTGCGTGTTTTTTCTTAATGTGTGTCTGTGTGTTGATGCCCCTTTTTTGGGCCATTTCTAAGCGCATCACACGCACTGACAACTGACCCGGTTGTTAATTTCACACCAAACCATAGAGAGAGGCTACTTAAATGTCTCGCCCGACTGATGCATTTCCAGCGCCGGCAGGAAAGCTCTTTTATTTGCTCTTGGCCGCGGTCGGGCGCAAATGGCAATGTTTGGAAGTATGGTTATGTTTGTGCTGTGTGTGGACTCACCGCCTGTAGTGCTGTTGCAAAGAGGTGAGAAATCAAGAGGTGATAAGCTGTGGTACAACGATTTAACACCTGCATGCGGTAACAACGAGTGGTGTCCGTTGGTGATTTGTCTATCTGCCGGTTGGTTTTGGATCTGCAATCCGAGTTTATGGACCTAATCGGAACCATCGGTCGTAATTTGAGACTGTTGATCATAGTGCTGTTTTCGGAGTGACCGTGGCCAAACACTCCTCTAACAACACGAGGCAAAGATGTGTGCTGGGCTGGATGATAGGCAGGCAGGCAGGCAGGCAGGGGGTCAGGTGTTAATGTGTCAGAATGGCACCAAATACCTTTCCCTGGAAGAGATGACGGTCCGCGTGGCTCTAATTACAATAATTTGCCCGCCCTTTGGTTCGTCTGACCATGAGTGCCGGTATGTGTGTGTGTTGTTAAAAGGTGTTAGAATTTTCACTGATGAAATCGATTGTTTTATTTTTCTGCTGAAAAGAACACCTTTTACACGTGCCCCCGATCACTTACGCTATCGCGCTTTGATCGGTCGGTCACGGGACCGGACCGGACGGGGGGGAGACCATGCTGTTGTACCAATTAGCAGGCTGGCTTGTGCGGCTTGTTATTTTCTAGGCAGTGTGTCGTTCCGAAAGCTTTGAAGATTACGGGAAAGCACCCGCGTGTCGGTTGGCCATACATCAAGAGGTGTTGATATTCTGTCGAATGATAAATTAGGGATTGTTCTAGCCGAAATAAATCGATGACCTATTTTGACTGGAAACTGAAGCGTGTATCAATCAAATGTTTTGCTTTAAGTGTAAAACAAGTACTGATATTTTAACATTCTCATTCACAACAATTATAAAGCATCGTTGTTTCAGCTTAAGAACATTTGTGTCGAACTCTGATTGGTTGAATATCTTGATGCTGTAAGCATGCCGATTGTAAAAACATTCAATAGGAAGGTGTCAAACCGTCATGCTAAAACTAGACTGCAGCAACACAAAAAAAAACATCAAGAAAGAAACCCGATCCAATCCAGGGTCAAATTCGATGCCACTCGGCAAATCCAGAAAAAGTTAAACCTAAAAGACGGCGAAATTAGCTTCACCTGCTCGGACCTATTTCGCTTGGTTTGCTCCGGGTGCCGACGTAAGGTGACGATCAGCGTTAACCTTCGATCGGATGCACCGATAGGGGTGGACCTGCTCGATCCCGAACGGTCCAGAAAGCCCGCCGATGCATGCCCGGTTCACGGAAGTGCCAATCATTTGCCACAAATATTTTCGATCATTAAACAGAACGGCGACCTGTGTTGAAAATGGTTCGACTACCTGAGTGCTGCTGCGGCAAGGGGCAACATCTTCAAGTCCCCTCCCCCGCATTAATAAATCATGAGCTGAACAATTCTGGGAGGTTTCGGCCCAAGAATTTACCGCAAAACGCGGTTGGTGGCTGTATAATTCTTCACAGCTCATCGAGCAAAGCGCACAGTGCATATGTATGCGGCCCCCGCGGGTGTTGGTGCATCTTATTTCTTTAAATGGGTTCTCGATGGCTTCTAACAGAATGCGCGAACGCTGATTTACGTGCGAATCATGTCGATCGCTTCATTTTTGCTGCAAACCGATCGCGGCGAAGGTGTTGCTGCCGCCCGAAAGCAATCCACTCTGGTGAGCTGTGCCGCACGACGTGTGTGGTTTACGAGCGGACACCTTTTTTGAATTTAGTTGAATGGCTTCGTCAACCTTGCGCTTCTGGGGTGCATCTGCAAAACTCCCTGTTGCACTCGTGGCTGCTGTTTTCTGTGCTGGGGAAGGTGGATACGATTGGACCTCTGCTAGGTTTTGAAGCCGTTTCAACGCGATCGAAATGCAGATGGAAAGGTATTAGCCCTGGCATTGACCCTTGTCGAATGAGTTTATTAAACTGTGGTTGTGTAGTGTACGAGTGCTTGCGCTTAGCAATACGTCGTAATCCATTTAACTAGAACGCGCATGAATGCACCACCACACGGATTTGTGTGCTGTGTTTT
>KB701604.1:0-24315 GCA_000349165.1 Anopheles christyi | reverse complement strand
TGGGGGTTTGCGAAAGCATTCCACTTACCATTCTCGAATTTAGCTTGCCCATAAGCGATTAGGCTCAGGGTGTATGTGGGTGTGTGCGTTTCTGTGGTTACCGGTGGTCGATGTAATGTGCAGCAGTTGTAAGCAGCACGAGATGCGGTTTGTTTTACATTTGCAGTGCAAATAAGGTGGCATGTCGGTTGCATTAGCTGCGGGCAGGATGATAAGATGCTAACCGATGGCTGAAGAACGAGACGTCGTGCCGTTGCATAATGTGCGATTGGGTGTCGATAGCGATTGAGAGGATTGGGCTGTGGGATTCAGGAATCCCACAATGGTAAGTGATGTTGGAAATGTACCTGTGAACAAGATTTCTACATCATTTGTGTGCATAGATTTCATGGATTATTTAACTGATTTTAAAAGATTTTTTATTTGAATTTAACAAGTAGGAAACATGGAAAATGCATCTTAAGCAAAACGTTGTTAAAAAAAGGAGAAATTGTCTTTGATACCTTCAGGTACGCTTGGGAAAACAATGATGCAAATTGAATATAAACGTTTTTAATAAAAGTAGTTTCAAAATTATTTTTACAAACAAATTTTGTTTTCATACATTTTCTCGAAATTTGAGATTGGTTTTTTTCCCCACACAAAGGAAAATCCTCAAACAATTCCCTGCAGAAGCTTATCCTCGATGAAGATAAATAAAGTTTCGCCGTGCCACGTGCCTCACCGTGTGATGATAATCTTGCCCCTCCCAGATACCCCCAAAACTGATCAATTATTTGCATTGCGTGGAACGGTAGCTCCACGAAGCAAAACAGAAAAATCCATCACCGCTGATGATCAAATATTTGGTTCAATTTGGGCAGTTCACCATAACAATACTGCAAAACGAAAAACAACCCAACTGTACAATAACATTATCCGATCGTGATTGAACGGGTCGAGAAGGAGGGGGCGGGAGGGATCAGTTTGTACCATTGCAATCACAAGAGTATCACCACCTGCAGTGCAACAATCTTTTGGGTAGGAAGAAGAACAAGAAGAAGCAGACAAAATATATCATAAAACAATGGAAACATGAAAATGGTTGAATCATCGTTTGGCTCACATCAACAGCAGCAATGGTAGCAGCATCTCCATCCGATTTCACTGTGCCCGAAGGGGATGCGGATTATTTCGTGTGCAGGGGTAGCTTTTGCTGCAAAACAACATCCACCCTCGGGGGTATTTGTTTCGGCTTTTGTTGTTGTTGTTTTTTGTGAAGGTCTTGGAAGCATGCAACGAAACGGTACGGCAGCACATGTGAAGGATTTTCCCATTCGAGAAGGCGTGTTTGGCACCGAACCGAACTAAATGTTATGATATGCACAACATTTTATTCATATCTTTGGACACAGACTTACAAATCCACACACTTCCGTTTCTGTCAACTCCAATGTGGGGTTTTGGAAGGGATGAAAAATAAAAAGAGGATAGATAAGGGAGGAAGAGTATGATTATTTGAAACTCAGCATAAATAAATACTCATTCAGTTCCAAAGCTTACGTGCGTCTGCTGACGTAGGGATTGAAAAGCTGGCAAAGAAACGGAACATAAAAAATTCATCCTCTACCGAAACAGGTGGTAGATCCAGCGTCCGAAACGATAATGCTCCATGATCCTGGGCTTGTGTGTGTGTGTGTGTGTCACATCATGGAAGAAGAAAGAAAGACAAAATCGAATGATTAGGAAAAAGATTTTTCTTCGAGCAAGTGAGGAAGGGATAAAGAGGGAAGCATGTTGTATTTGTTTGGATGTCTTTCTTTTTAAACTTAACCTACCCTTCCTTAACTCAAAAAAAAAAAGTCGTTTGAATACGAACCCTTCCCCAACATCGAGATCCATCCCGACGGAAGTCACTTGCACTTACAGAAAGTTCGGCTCGGTACATCCATTCTTGTTACCGCACTTTTGTTTTACACCACTACACTACTCAGTTGGCTGTATGTATGTAGTTGGTGCTGAAGGGCCAAAAGATTGGTTGAAAAATCATGTCCTTTACGTTACCTTTCGCTGATCCATTTGCCGGAATGTTCGAACCTTAGCAACCGAAAAAAAGGAGCCATACGAAGCAGTGACTCTCGCAACGATTAACTCTACCACCGTACGACCGAAAAGTTGTCCGTTTTCGGGTCATGTTCAGATTTGTTTTGTAGGGTTTTACTTGTGAGGATGTGTTTCTTTTTTTTATTTGCAAAACTCTTTGCAAAAGTTTCGAGAGTCACTGAAGAGAAGGGAAAGGGGGAAACTTTTCCATCCGATTGGGGGCCTGAACAATGTAGTGTAAAAGTTGTGCCGAATGACAACATGTCATCTGCTGGCACAGCCTAATGTGTGTCCCGGAGAGGAGGTTCCGTGTATTAGTCTTGGGCCGTTTTTTATACCTTAGGCCTTTTTGAGTATATAATGGTGTGCCGGATTGCGGTGGGAAATGTGTTTTTAAACCATATTTAAAGGGCATTAGCATGATGTTGGCGGGTTGCTTGGATCGGTTGTTGTTGGTTTTTTGGAATGTGGCGCATAAAATAAAACCGATAGCTGCCAAGAAAGGCGTGTTTTTTGTTTTGCTGAGAGCTTTAAAGCATACTCATAAAAATGCAAACTAAAAAAACAAACTTGTTCCTTGTATGTCAAATGTATGCCGAAATTGTTCTCGAAATTATTGTGCGACCTTATCTGTGGAATGTTTCCCAGTTTACCATATCAACCCTTAACGACGGAAAATTAAATTTGTAGCTTAAATTTCATGCAGTGGTTGCTTTGGTTCTGGACTGGAATTTTGGAAACAGTCCTTGATTAATCAGCGATTACTATGATGGAAAGATATATTTGGCAATCCTTTAGAATATTTGAAGTTTTAAAGAGCAAAATAAGTATTTATTGAAGATTATTTTGTCTATGTATTTAATTCGAATGTCGCTGTTTAATTTATCGATATGATTGATGTTTTAATATTTTTGAATTGGTATTATCACTTTTCTAGCACCCTTCTAAAAATCATATTCAATATAAAACAACTTAAAAAGAAAATATATCCTCTAGAATAAACGTTTCTATACCGCCGTTTTGTGGTTTTTCCGTAATGCACCGTTGATTTATGGTTGGATTAAACAGGACCATAGAAAAAAGAAGTATTCACCAACTCGCAATACCATTGATTTAGTGAACTCACATTCTATGTGATGTAAAGATTTACGCATCGTAAAAAGCTTTTGTAAAGCTCCAAAGAAGTGGAGAGGGGAGGCAATAAATCATGACGCAAAATGAGGTGAGGATCGAATGACAACAACACAAAAGCTTCGCGCTACTTGCTGAACAAGGATAAGCCTATCGAGCGCTTAGCCTTTTGCCGATTTATAAAACAGCGCGAACAATGTAAAAGCAAAAAAAAAGGGGGGAAATAGTTTGAACGTGTGAGTAGATTAAAAGGGAGAAAAAAAGTAGCAAAAAAAAACAACGACCAACGAGTAGATAAAGGATTTACTCAAGAGAATAACAGGGTGGAGAGAAACAGAGCGTAGGTTCCTGGTAAAGGGGGATTTAACAAAATGTCGAAAGTCATCCCGCACCGTACGTACACCATCGGCCATTAGGATTATTCAATTTTATTATTCATATACGCTGCTGCTGCTGCTGCTCATCCTTTTTAGCACAAACCGGGCGCTGGCTTTCACCTTTTTGCACTGTCCCTGCCCTGGGAACACTGCTCTGTCATGGAATTCCGAAACCCGGGCCCGGACATCGTGTGCTAGTGGAGAGGCGCTATGAATCATTAATCTGTTTGAATAGCTTCCGGGCGATAGTACCGACCTGTGCGCGCATTGTTGGGAACCTAATCTTGCCAATGGTCTCCGGAAAACGTGTCGCCGTGACGAACCTTGTGACTTGTGTTCGCCTTCGGAGAGGTAACGGAGTAACCCGGATAGGCTTGAGCTGCGACCAGGAAATTCGTGCCAAGATTTACAAATAGTGATGGGCTCACTATCTATTTAGCCGGGGTTCGCCGTTCGGCTAGACTTGATGGGGGGGGGGGGGGAGGTTAGGTAGCGGAGTGGTGGGAAACCGGTTTGTCTAGAAATTGAGACGTTCCGGCTGCTTCACAACATTAGCTGATTAGGTCGGCAACAGGGCAAACCGTTCTCAGTCGAATGGGCTTTAATTTTTAAGCACCCACGGTGATGGTAGGTTGGTAGGAACGGACAGGATTGGGTGAAGGCTTTGGGTGAGTTTAAAGGGAATAAACAAACCGGCATGCTAAGCTGGCTGTTAAACGATTCGATACGATTCGAAAAGGAAGGACATGGGGGCGGAGGATTATGAGCATGGGCATATTTATGTTTGCGTTCGTTTTGCTTTTGTAATGGGGAAACAATGGAAGGTTTGTTTGCTGTACGAACCGATTAGTGGGTTTGATTGCTGTGTAGCTTTTGTGAGGGGTATTACACATTTGGCTGTAAATAAAATAAATAGTAGACCCCGTAGTTGTGTAGAATAAGTGTGTTTGTTGGGTTACGTTGAGGGACATATCTTGTGTGAATGAATTGGGTGGAAGGATATCAACTGTTGACTAAGTGACTGGATAGTTTAAATTTTCATTAAAGTGTCGAACTTTTTATTATTAAGATGAATAAATATGTTTAAAAACATAATTTCCATTAACGCAAAGATTAACGCGTCAAGGAAATTGATCAATTTAGAATATGTTGTAAAATTTAATTAAACAACTACAAAAAAACAAAAAATAGAACAGAATAGTGGAATATTTCAATGATAAATATAAATAAAGACACAAACAAAAATTCCCATCCTTATTCTTTTCTGAAAGTAAATTTTACTGGGAAATGTTACCATTACGCACTAAAGCGTGACGCACTAACACATTCGAAAATGCAATGCATACTCATAAAAAGCTGTCCTGTAAAAAAACACACGATGAAGAAAAATAGAAACTGTAACTTTGCTCCGTATCTTTTACGATTGCAGCTGCATTTGACGACTTTCATTTTTCGGTACTTTTGTGTGGCTTAAAATGAGTGTGTTTTTTTTTTTTACATTATGTTTGTCTCCTCTGTAATGGGTGAGATGAAATGTATCACTCAGATTGTATCAAGCTTGATGATGGACACTGTTTTTCCATTTCCAGGAAATGAATAAAATTTCAACGGCAGGGAATGGTGGCCAATTGCTTTAATAAAATGATCACCGGAAGGGAATAAATTTGTTATACCGATTGTAGCAGCAAAACAGACAGGGAAAGTAGAACAACATGCGTTATCGGTTATAAACTATGGAAAGCTTTGGTTTTTTTCTTTTCTGGTTTTTGGAAAAAAAGAAATTTGTTTCAATGCAACTAAAAGCCGTACTAAAGGGAAAATAAATAATGAATATAATGAAACAATTTAAAAGCTATACATAAAACCACCAAACAATGCCGAACATTGCCAAACAACTCTTAACACTTTCCATTAAACAATTGCATATGAAACCGGACGCAACACGAGCAGCCACGTTATTAGCTCATTGAAACTTTCGACATTTATGCGATGATTGAAAAGCACTCAGACGAGTGAAGCAGATGCTGTGCACGACCAACCATACACGATGGTCATTTTGGGTTTTTTTCCGCTTTTTCCATGCTTTCAGAACCGTCACTGTAGTGGACGGCAAAGTGCAATCCGTTTGCCAACGAAATGAGTACAGCAAAAGAGTGCTTCGCCTCACTCACAAAGAAAAAAGACAATTTGCATATTCATGTGTTTTTCCTGCACTCTATTGTTTTCGCAGTTTGGTGTTTCGTCGACGTGTTTGGACTTAATTTCCGCTTGCAGTGTGTTCTGTCGGAATTGTTTACGCTTCTGTGTGTGTGAGTACGTGTGTTTTTCATTGGATTGGATGGATTGGCAGTAAAAATAAAGCGACCCAAAAGCGACCAACTTAAATAATAATAGTTTAACTCCGATCCTTGTAAAACACGTGTAAAAGCTGGTACCGGTACCGGCGAGTGGCAGGTATTTGATTTTGGTCTACGCTTATCCAGCTCGAAACAATCAGGATTCTTCTGTGCTGTTCATCCCTTACCGATCCTTGTTCATCGGTTTACAATGCTCGAACCGGTGAGGTCGTGATGCAATTTTAATATGAAAAGCAACACAAAATTGAATGCCGTGTACAATTGGTTCAACATGTAGATTATCATAATTTTATGTTGCTCTATCGATGGGTAGGATATTGTTGTCGATTCGATGACATTTTGAGCACTTTTTTTTTCATTCGCAATCGATGAAAAGCTCGTATGGAAAGCTGGTGGTCCAGCAAGCTATTTGTTTGCTGTGTACGCTCAATTCGTTGAAGTTATTTTTGCCAAGCTTGATGAGTTGTTGGCCAACGGCAAAAGCGTATAAATAAAACAAAAAAAAAAAACACAATCGAAATACTTTTCTCGTTTTGCTGTGTAGAGGAAGCTTGTTTATTGATTTTTCTGCGCGTATAGGGTCTGCTTTTGGCATTCCGGGTCGACCGTACCGAGGTCGACAGGTCGAGAGGATAACACAAGCGTTTTCAAGGGCAACGCAGTATATTTCGCCGAACAGAAAAATGGCCGGGGGACAGCGTTTGTTTGTTTGTTTCGTTTTTTTTGCTTTCATTACAGTTCGTTTCTGTGAGATCGATGAACAGCAATGGGCTGAAAGTGAGTCATTCCGATGCTAATGCGGTACACAGTTGCATGAAAGTGGGCAATAAATGTGAATGGTACAGGTTACAGCAGCTGTAATTGCTTTGTTAAAGGGCATTCCAACTAGACGTTGAAATTGCAATTGAATGGTTGGTATATAATTTTATTTTTAAAAGCCTTTTCTAGCTTGACAGCAATACAAAATAAATTCGCTCTTAGTGAAGTCGTTTCCATATTGATTTATTTTTTAGGACCTTCATCAAATGTCCTACAGAGCGCCGGTTGGTCGAATCATCATTTTGGTCGATTTCAGCGACTCAAACGGTCCGGTAAAGCTATACCAAATTAATCCCTTTTCCATACCCTGACTAGTGGTAATGTACACCCCGTTCAGGAAGCTGCAAGCAGACCAAAAATAAATTACAACATTAAATGCGCTTTTATAAAATTAATATGTATTTTCTCCATATACGATACCTACCAGGAGTAACAGTCCTTGAACCACCAGCCACCCCCATACACGGTGGCACAGTTCAATGTGTGCCGATCGTTATCCTGGTCGAAGGTAGTAAATTTCGAACCGTTATGAAACGATAGCGAATCACCAGCTGTGCCGTCGTATTTGCCAACCGTTGTGATTGCATACTTTTCCTGCTCCGTTCCAATACGGAACGCGGCGTAGTGTGCGTATACGGTAGTACCTTTAAAGTTTTCCATTACGATCAGCAGCTCATGGGATCGCTTTGTCAGTATTTGCTCGAGGGCAGCTAAACCAAGCCAATGCTCGCCCCGTGTACTACCGAAACCGGTCCGATACTCGTCCCAGGTACGGTTAAAATCGACCGAACCATTTGAACGATATTGGAACACGATCCACTCACCATCCAGGCTTGGTACGTTGCTGAGGCCGGAGATGTTTTCGAGCCTATAGTTCGAGTTCGGTTGGAGTGTATCGGAATGTAGCAAAGTTGAATCACACTGGTAACGCAAAAGCTTCAGCTGTTCCAACTGTTGGGATTGATTTTGTGCAATTTCATGTAACGTTGTCTGCAGCCGATTTTCCAGCTCGGTTAGATGCGTCAGCAGCAGCTCGAAGTGGAATCCCTGCAGATCAATGCGGTGCGCGTTGAGGAGATGCTGATGGTTGGTAATTTGCACTGCACCGAACACCAAGAACACAACTGCTAGCAGCATCTTTGGGGGAGGGTTTTTTTTCTGGTAAGACTGTCGTTAAGTACGGTTGAAATGAAAATGAAGAGCAATGAATAGATGAAGTGCCAACTGCTGCACGGTTTAACTCGTTGGTGATAAGAATGGATGTTATTTTTACACCATGGAGTGTTGGAATGAGGGTTAAATTTGTGGTTTTGGTGGGATCTGACTGGGGAGAGTGTTCTTAATTAGCTCAAGCATTTTACTCATGAACGTAAGTTTGTGGTTGATAAGAATGGATATCGTGTTGGGATGGCAATCTATTCAGAAGCTTATTTAGAATTATTAAAAAAATATTATATAAATAAATTATTTAAATGATTCGACAGGCCCTTATGTCTGATGATAGTGGAAAGGGTCTCTACTGTTCATGATCCGCCACTGAAAAGATTATATGGCATTCTGTAAAATAAAACATTGCTCAAAAGGCTGAGAACTATACTCTACCATTCAAAACACGCATTTGCTGCTTGTGTATTAACTATTCCCGTATCGCCAAACACCAAAAAACAATATAAACAAGCAACATAACATGTTTCAAACTCCAACAGGAGCAGTGGAGCACAGTGAGAAGCAAAACATAACGTCAAAACAGGACTATCAAGATTGTCTGCCATAAGCCAGCACCGTTTTAAGTGGGTGCCAGAAACAAGCGGACAGAAGTTAATTTTTCAAAAACTTCCCAGCCAACCGAAACGGAGGGGTTGTCCGGTTAGGCCCGAGGAACGGTGCCTGCTACCGTTTTAGACTAATCCTTCCAACGACACAGCTTCCAATGCAAAAGCTCCCGAGTGGCCACTCTCGGTTGGTTGGTTGATCGCAGCTGGGACGTTTGCTTGGGGTCGGGTCGGGTAGGGTCTTCCTTTTGTTTTACAATTTGAGCACAGTGGGGAGGACGAGGGCAGTCGACCCACTGGGTACCGGGTGGAATGTAAAATGATAGCATAAATTTGTTACAAGATTTTATTTTTAATGAGATGATTAAAAGTTAACTTTACACTTCTTCTTTGCGCTTCAACCTTTTTGCCTGTTGGGGTGGTTTCTTTTTTTTTGCTCTCTCTCTCTCTCTCTACTTTGTGTGTGGGATGTTTAACGTCTGGTTTAAAGTTTCTCACACCGTTTGCAAACGATCGGTAACTTCCGTCTCTCAGCATCCTTTTAACTCGCTCTTCCACCACCCCATCGCTCCTTTACAGCCTGGTGGTGGAAGCTGTGTTCAGGGGGTCGAGTGGTTAACCGGCGCAAGAAACAGAGATTAGCGAAATGAGCGGAAGCGCTCAACGCAATGCGGTACCTAAAGCAACACGAAAAAAGCTTGTGTGGCTAAAGGCAGGGAATGGAATGGCAAAAAAGGACACTACACAAGGGAAAAGAGAGGAGAGGGGGCCACAAAAGAGGGTGGAGAAAACATTCCCTAACCAGGTTTATTAAGTGAGCCGCGGATCGTCGCAAAGCTGGCCGGAGGCTTTTACCGCTTCGTGCGAAGCGTAAATGCAGAGAGCTTTACGGCGGGCAGACGGCTTCAGTTTGCAAATGAGCATTGGAAAAAGGGAGAAAAAGAACGCAAGTTGGGTGGGTGGAAAAAATGGTGTTACAAAAACAAAATACACATAAAAAAACCGGTTGCCCACGGTCATGGATATACGTCGTGGGGTTAAATGGTGGTGGTGCGGCTTGTTAGTAGGCATCACATTTGTGAGCGAATGTTTGAGCAATGCATTAAATTACATGCGTACAATTACAATTGTAGGAAAGTTTTAACGAACCTGCGGGCCACCAGGTTCCGTATCTCGCCAGGTGGACAGAGTGAGGGCAACCTCATACAGTACTGGTTTGTAGGGAGTGGTATAAAAAAAACACCCATAGGCAGTTTTTTAACACGACGAGCTTCTAATCATGTTTTTGCCCGGTGATTGAAGGTTAGGGATTAAGAATTAAAGTGTAAAAGCATTTTCCTATAGCAAAATCCTTATTTATTGTAGAGTAAAATAAAAAAAAATTGATCAAAGCTATTAAGAGGTCTATAATTCATCCCTCTGCCTTGATAAGTAGCAACAAGTTCTAGGGAAAGCTTTGTGTTTTAATTTTTCTATTTTTTTGCACGACCGCTCCCTCGATGATAAAATACTGTTTTGGCCGATTGTTGTAATCCTCCCTATTTATTTATTCGCCTTAAGCCAATTGGCAAAGGGAATAATTAACGGAAGGTGGTGAGAGAAAGGAGAAGGCGGACATTTTCTACGGGTACGGTTACGGCTTAGTTGAATAATACCATCGCCATTTCAATTTTGATTACGATACCGAACAATTCTGCCAAAGAATTTGCCTCACTGGAGTCTCTTCCACTACCAGGCTCCAGGGTTCTGGATTCTGTCGATGAGGCATAATAAAATGTGCTTTTCATTGACAGTTCCCCACTCAGCATTGGATTGTGTGTATGTGTGTGAATCAAGCGAAAGCTACTCATAAATGGACGTTTAAAAGAGAAATCGAAATTAAAACCACTCCTTGCGGATCCGGACCGTTGGCGGGTGTTCTGAGCAAAAAGAATGAGAATCAAGCTAAAATAGCTTCTAGGAGCCAGGAAGCGGATCTTCTTTCATTTCACTACATCGTTCGTAAAGATTTGAATGAAGAAATTGAGCAGCAGGAGCAAGGCATACAAAACAGACGGAAACTTGTCCCCCGCGGGGGTGATCAGCGCAATGTGATGTAGGGGAGGGGAGGATAATTTAAATTGAAATGACGCTAAGTGGCTTGCATAAAAGCTGGCCCCGTTTCAATTTCGCGTGGATGAGTAATGTATCGTTAAAATTGTAATGGGCAGATGGTACGAGGCGCATGTTTTGATGCGGCTGGTTTATGGGTGTAAAACGAAAAGGAAGAGTGTTGATAGGATGGAACATTTTAGCTAGTGTGGAAAGTGATTGGTTGTGTTTAAAAAATTCCATTTTTTATTTTGTTTTTAAAATATACCCAAATAGCAATACGAACTAATATATCCAAATAGCAAAAAAATATATAAGGGCTGAACCAGTACATCGAAGGATCATTTAGGAGAAATGGTTTCCATTTTAGCTTCTTATAGTTTGCTACGTTCTTGGGGCTTGGAGGTTCCGAGTACTTCTTCAAAGTGTTGACCAGTGATGGAACTTTTCTGTTTGATTCCAAGAAGCTTCCCAATTGTATTGAGACTTTATTCATTGAACTTTTCTATTCCTCCCAGCAGCTTGGCAGCTTGATTCGTGATGTTTTCTCAAGGCTTCCTTTGATGCTTGCCATTCGCACAACCCCTGTCTGCAGTGTTGTTTTGTGCTGGAAATTATTTTCAAAATACTTCAACAGACATTTGTGAAATCCATTATCCTTTTAAATTTAGTTGCAGCTCCGAGTAAAAAGTGCAATCTAAATAAACTGCTATATACGATGAAACATAACTATTATGTTCTTTTATGTTTTTAAGCCAATGTTATCCCATAAATTCCTATGTATCTTCAAAATTCAAATGTGTATTCAAAAGATATGGTATCCACATTCACCTCGCGGTATAAAGAGCACGCTTTCTTTCAGTTCACCACAATACACCACCACATCTTGTCGATGACAAAATTTATATGCACATTCAAATTAGCCCTAGGAGAGCACTTTGCACTTGTGCGCAGCGGCCAAAACTTTCGCCTCAGTCGTAGTCGAAACATAAGCATAATACGTTTATATAAGTACTGCGGAAGTAAGCAAGCAAGGAGTACTGCGGAAAAGCAAGGACAACGATGCTCAAACAAAAAAGTCCGCCCTGTACCGTGTGAAGACGGATTGAGCAACGAAGAGTGGCTGAAAAGAGAACATTCACTGCCCTCCTCTCCCGTTGTATGCAGACCTTTCCGGTGGAACAAACTTTTCTTGCTCCAGCATCCTGTCGTAGGATTACCCAGGGCCGGTTGGGAATAAGCTCTGCGTCGTCTGCGTGATGACATTTTTGCCGGCACCATGTACCATTGGCCAACCGGCGACAATGACAACGGGCATAATGACCGTGGCGTTCAAAGTTAGGCTCGCTGCTTCCGGTCGAGACGGTGTCGGGGTTTTTACGATGGTAGACGCTCACGCTGCCACGCTGGCTGGGGTTGTACACCTGGCCGAGCGGCAGCGAGCCAGCCAGGTTTTATGGCGCATTTTTCAAACTGACTGCGATGGACAAATTTTGGGCTTTAAACAAAAGGCAAAACAAATGGTAGAAACACCGTGGAACGGGAGTGCGTCTACCATGCGGTGCTTGGGGGAAGGGACAAACTTTAGTGCTCTTAATTTGAATAAATTTAATTTTCATGATTACAAGCCGAACGTGTTGTGGGTGGAAGGAGAACGACAAGAAGTGCTGGTCGCTGATGGTAGACCAGGCACGAAACGTGGTGTAGCTGATTTTGATCCCGTCCGTGACTCGGCCACCGAACGTGACCGGGTACACTCCACTGGGTCACATTGGGGCCCATTTACACCTTCTCTTCGGGGCCTTCTTTTTTTTTTTTGCTGCTACTATGCAGCCGAACGAAGTTTTGTGGCAAAAGGCTTTACAGCAAAAAGAGCTCTTGTAGGCGGGGGCCGGTTTTTGGCCAATTGCTCCTTAAATCGTGTGCCGTTGGCCGTCTGCCAGCGGATGTGCTGTGCCGGTACAGCACGAATACAGCGTCGGTTTCAGTTGATTGAAATAAACGGTTCGTGGCGATGGTTTCGCTAGCAGGACTGGCAACACTGCCCCAGTGTGAGTGATCGAGGATTAAAGCGAAAATAAAAGCTAATAACCCAAAACAAAGTATAAAGAGTACAGAGCATGACGTTTGGGGTTTCTTGTTGTTGTTGTTGCTTTGATGACGATGCCACAAAGGAGGCTTTGAGAAAAAAAAGAAATGTTAGGAGTGCGAAAAAGTAAAAATGTCAATAAACTAATAGCGGGCTTACTGAGAGGTTGATCCACCGTCGACATTGAGTTCGCTTCAGCTGACCTGTTTATCGCGGGTACTGGTTGAAAAAAAGCATTTTTTTCGTGTGTGTGTGTCAGTAAAGAAAAGAAGAAAAGCGCGTCATGAGGAATTTTTTTGTTATGCCCTTTTGCTGGTCGCAGCTTTGTGATGTAGCAATTTGTCATCGTTATTTGCAGTGATTGTGCTGTTATTATACGTTTATAAGGGTAAACAAGTAAATGAAGGTGAATTTAAAATTGTATTAGCAGTTTGATGTTTCAAAGTGTTCATAAAGTGGCAAAACAATGTCTTGTGCAGTATTATTTTAATGTGTTGGTTTAGAGCATAGTTTAGATATTTTATTTTTTATTTATTTTTACTCCTTTTTTATGTGCTATGGGTCCGTAGAGCTGATTCGCAAGATAAAAAAATCGTTTCTATTTATGATGAATTTACATAACAAACACTAAGACAAATCCGAACAATGAAAGCATGTATCCCTTTTTGATAAACAGAAAATCCAACAAATGGTTTCTTTTTTACAGTCTTTTCTTGTGAACAGAAACACAATCTGCAAAATGTCCGCTTACAACTTCAAGCCATTCTCTGCAAGTAATCGGACCTGAGCAACAACAGAAACAATTTGCTGTCAGTGTAAACTCGATTAACGCAAAACTTGCTTCATGTTTTGATGCATCCCATGCTCTTTCGTTTGCGCATTGAAGTTAGCATGTAGCCGAAACGTGTTCCTGTGTTAACTGTTTGTTTTTTGCGTTCACTTTACAGGCATTAATTTAATTTAGCATTTTTTTTAAGGACAAGTTATGATGTCTTGCAAAAAAAAAGGAGAGGTGATGTGCAAGAACACATAAAACGCATATGTTTTTTTTTTGGTTCACAAAACTGCTTATTGTTTCGCTAGGCCAGAGACAGTTCAGTCCCTTGCCATATCCCACCAGTGAGGTTGTTTAATTGAGTTTTCGTTAATTATCCAAATTTGGTTAATCATTCCCGAAAGGGCGTGGGGTGTGTTTTTAAAATTGATAGACAGAACAGCGTAGAACAAAAAAAAAAAATAATTCACTTAGCTCGAGATGTGAAAGCACGGATGCAAAAAAAAGGGAAAGGCAAACAGCATGGTTTTCTTTTCAGATGTCTCCAGTTTTGAAATGGGTTGCCTGCCGCGTGATGATGTAAGCGTACTGCAAAAAGCGTAGCCATCATAATTGCGGGTTTGTCGTTGATGTAGGTTTCGAAGGATTTGCACGAAGCACGCAAGTTAAAACAATGGTATGAATCACCAGTTTTCAGTGCTGCTAGTTTTGATTTCGGAACTGGGCCTTGTCATTAAACAGCTGCTAACGGTGGGCGTTACCGTATTTATGATTAATGAAGTTTCCTGGCAGCTATAGAGTAGAGCATACATTGTGTTTGCTTCCGTCTTTTTTTGTCTTTACAGTTTTATAATTTTAATCTAGTTGAATTGTGGGTTTTACGAAACGATTGCGCTTTTTTGAGTGAATTAAACCGAAACACAGCACCGAACATGTAGCTTCTTACTCCATGATGCATGACAAACTGCTCCTCCGGAGGGTTGGGTTCGTTAGAGATAAATCTTTGGCAAAACAGCGTGCACTTAAGCACACGTATCGTACACTTTGGTACGATAAACGGGGCGAATTGGTTGATGAAATGATACAAACAATGGATGTGTGTGTTGTACGAACAGCAGAGGATGTGTTTTCCTTTCCGCCAGACTAGAGCGTGGGCCAGCCCGCCAGTATGAAAAGCGTATGCAAACAAGCCCGATGAGCGTTATCCGATGTGTGCTTGATGAAATGAGCGTCTGCTGCTACCAATGGTGAACATGAGGTAATGCTTGCGTCGTGCTTTCGGCTTGGCTAAAGGATGTCACCCCCTGTGTCAGTGCCGTGTGCTCTGTCGGCGTGGTTGTCCTCTTCACTCACACTGTAAGCAGATTATCATTACATAATTTCGTCCGATCGGGCTGGGGCGATGCGATGGCATCAGTTGTATCTGGGAAGCACACTGATCCTTGAGCCAAGTGAAGTATAAACGCACAGAACGACTGCTGCTAGAGCGTGGGAACGATTTCGTGAGTAATTGTTGCTCGGCAAACATGATTCTAATTTACTGAAACGATTCCATGGCCAGCACTGGTGGTGGTAGTGCGAAGTGTTAGAGTGTCAATGTGCCAACAAAATCACACGCCAAAAAGCCAAACCGAGCGAACCAAAGCCAAGCGGACGAGTGTCGCCTTTTCCCAACTTTCCCAACTCTGCACATTTCCGCACAACGTTTCGTGCGAGCCTTGACAAGTGCTTGAGACCGGGATCAGAGACACAAATCCGGTACGCTTGTGTCCCGAGCCCCGTGCTTTTGCTGCTGTACACAGATCGGAATGGTCTGAGCGCCTGTATTGGTTGAATGCTTCGAAATCGCCGTTTCATGGCAGTGTGCTTTCTTCAAAGCCCTGCCATCAGCCAAACTCACTCCAACCGCTCGCTTGCCGTCCGGATGGACATTTCCAAATGGCATATAATTAAGTAGAGTAAGCACCGAGCTCTAGGTTTGGTAGAGCATTTTCATTACATTTAGCTTAATTGAATGGCTTTCGAAGTCATCCGGTGGCAAGGTAAGCTGTGCGGTGTCGCACTTTAGGTCGTGTGCTCTCTGTATCTGTGCGGTGACAGCTCGAGAGACGGCGCTTCGTCGGGATTGGGGGGAAAAGGTGATTGGGAATTGTCATTTGTCCTTTTGGGAGGAGTAAGAGAGAGAGAGAGAGAGAGAGAAAGAGAGAGAGAGATAAATAAAAGGACCACACCTCTTGTTGCGTGCAACGTGTCCACTGCTGGTGTGTATGTGTGGTTGGGTTGTGTTGCATTTTTGCATACAGTTTCGTTTTTTTTTTACCAGTTTTCGTGCGAAAGTGGGTCTGTGGGTAAGGAAATTAAAAGAAAATTCTGTCATGTAAATGTTGACTTTAGTACAAGTGCACTCGATTAAAGTAGATTAGACAATTTATGTTTAATTGTCAATTGGAAATTAACATGCAAAAACAGCGCTTTCATCGCTAGTTAAGATCATTTGGTAAAAAAGCAGGAACAACAACCTTCAGCTTCTGAAACAAACTATTTATTTTTAAACAAACTATCCGTCTCTTTAGTTTCTGTCCTGTCTGTGATTGATGTGGATGTTGGAAATGGTGCTGGTTGAGGTTTTTGTGTTTGTCAGTTGATCTGGGTCATTGTTGTTTGTTCGAGAACGATCCATTTTCCCTTCTGATCACTATCATTTAAAGGTGATTCGTCCTGAAACACATTAAGAGGGTTTATATCATTATTAATAAAAAAAACATTTCTCAAAATTAAAATTTATCGCACCCGAACAAGCAGTACAGCGAGCACAACATCGATTTACACATGATTTTTCACACTGTTGCATCGTGTGTATCTTCAAAACAAGTATCCAAATTTCGCTCCCCGAAAAAAGAGGAAACCGTTTAACACCTAAATTCCCATTTTGCAATATTTATGAGACGAGCAAGAAAAACAGTAAAACCCCCGTTTAAAACACATTCAAACAACTTAAGATGTTTTACCCGGCACCGGGTAATGGAGGTTACTGTGTGAAGCAACACAAAAAATGGAAGCTTTCACCCATTACAGAGTGGGGCGGTAGGTTAGGGAGGTAGAGAATGCGGTAGCTCGGCACAACGAAAGGTATACCATAAAAACCCTCCACCAATCCGTCCATGAAATATAGAATCCCATCAAGTGGATTAGCAGGATCCGTGCAGGAGCCTCTTCCTTACTACTTTTTTTGCCTATACGGATGCGCGCAAACATACACAAACACATACATACAGTGTGTTCGAGCACACGTGTGTATGTGTGACGAGAGTTTCCGCTGGTAGTGGCGGGAAGGGCATAACTAGGAAGGTAAGTGTATTTCATGAGACCACCATTGTGAGAGTATATTTATGGCGCATGAGATCAAAACAAATAAACTCACCCCAGGTGGTGGGGATGCTGGTTTATGCTGACTTCTAAATTTGATGCCTTTTTGGTTCTGGTTGCTGGGTTTGTACAACGCTACAGTGAAACAGAGACGGTACCGGACGGTCTTTGTGGGCAGTGAGAAGAATGTTTATTTTTTTCAAATATTATTTGGTCTTTTCTTGACACATTTGTGTGCTGCTATATACCAGTGAGGGTGAGAATCGAAATATACTTCTTTTCACTTTCCTAACACATCAAAACATTGAGGTTTAGGGTTTATTGTTGTATGTGTTTCCCCCTCCCCCCCAAAACAAAACAATTCAGCAAACGTCTAAAACTGATGACTTGTGAGAAAAGGCATTCCGAGCATTTTCTTAATTTGTGTTTGCTAGTCTGCGTGGAAATGCGCTTCAAATAAAATGCTTTTGCAAATGCAAAGACAGCAAAATGGTTCAATACAAAGCGTTTATCTTAAATCAATTATCTGTACGGACAAAATGAAGCGTTTGCAAAATGTTCTTCCCAATGCTGGAGACGGTAATAATTGAATAAGAAATGCGTAGAAACATCACCGCTTGGTTTTTGGAATGATGTATCCAATGGACTGGAAGATGTAAAGATAAGTCGAATGACTTTTGAAACAGAAGGGACTGTGAATGGTCTCACGACGAACCATTCGAAACTTTTTATGCTGTAGCTTCAGTTATTATTTATTTATTTTTCCACAATGTTCCAAATATTTGAAACATCATTGAAGATGCACATTGAATGACATCGTGTGTCAGCCAGTGATTGTGTGACGTATACAGTACGTAGCCCTCGAACTGCTCTAAATCTAAGTGAGTTGACCTACATTCGCAGTGAACGTCGCGAGAGCATCGTCGCATTTTAGCTAATCGGTCCTGCAAACATGCAATACACCTTCCCCGGGTGTGTTTTCACTCTCCGTTCAGACGCGTGAAAAAAGAAAGTCCATCAATCATGCGTTTCGCCGTACTCGAGTCGTGTTCTAAACCGTTCCTCTTAAAGCAAAAAAAAAAAAAAAGACCCTGACCGTGCTACCTGGAGCGATACCTTAACATCTTCATATTGCCCTAGCAAAGAACCGTAGTAAATCATGGCACGCAGCGGCAACTGACCTGAACGAACGTACACGGTTTCACACAGACCCCGGGAGTGGAAATTAGCACCTTCTTTTTTCCGGAGCGGAACGACCGAACCGCAGACACCGAGGACCGAACAGCAACAATGTGTGGCCACAGTCTTGTGACCGTTCTCGAACCGGAGTGGTGTGGTGCTACGGCGAACTGTCGCATTGCATCGGTGGTTTTGGCTTAACACAAGTTGCATGTTTAATTATTAACGTTTCAGCTAGTGCAACAATGAAGTGGTGGTTGGTGATTTTATGTTTCAGTGTCCTGCATGTTAGTAGAAGCTGCTATGCGCATCACCTGTCTAATGTAACGGATGGAGCGATGGAAAATAAAGCGTTAGAGGTGCTTCACACAGACGCGCAGCGCAGTGGAAGATGTGAGTTAGAATCATGCTGAGTGTGTAAGATTGAGTGGAAAGTTGTGATCCAAAACCGATGTGACACAAAACCGTGACCAATTCCGTTGTTCCACGAAAAGTGGAAATTTTGCAAATGTGTTCGGGCACTTGCGTGTGCCACTTTTTAATTTAACGGTTAGGTGTGAGATTTCGTAAAGATGCACAGGAAGTGATGGCGATACAATTCGAAGAATATCAGCCTGGTTGTGCCCTACGAAAGGCAGACGAATGGAACAGCAGGCGTGGAATCGAACGGTAGCAAATTTTGTATCATTGGAAAGCATTGTTCGTATCGATGGAAGTTTGATCGACTTTTTGCCGTGGAAACACTCTGCAAAATTCAAAACAATCAACATTATTTGATAAGTTTTGCACTGAATTGTATTGAAATTAAAAAAAAAGTATGTAAATGGTGCAGATGAAGTTTTCTATCGCTGCAGATGATGCTAAAATATTATTCGCCTTACTAGGCATTTGATGGTGGCAAAGTTTCTGGCATTTCTCGAACGGCAGATCAAAGTGAGGCATGATGCGAATACCCTTTTTTTGTCTCCGTTTGTGAGGCACAAGTAGGCTGTATTAAAACACGCTGGATTAATTTCAGAAATGTGTTTTTTTTAATGATGGTTTGAAAACACAATTTAAAATGATTTTTTTACTAAGCATCAAATGATTCGTGTTTATGTTTCTGAGAAGTTTAATATAAATTGAATATTGTAATAAAGGGACATTGAAACCATTTATCATTAATAAGTTAAGGATGTTGCTGGAAAAAGTTACCATGTAGTTACTACGAAGATATGCAATATGTAACGAAATTGTCTGTTTTTATGCCACCAATATTTTATACTGAAAAAGTTAAGTACAATATTTGTGGCAACGGGAAAGAAGCAAGCAATATTTCATTTCCATTAATTGCTCGGTAAAAACAAATGGCATTTTTTTAAATGTGTGTGTGTGTGTGTGGTGTGATCGAATCTCAAAACTTTAAATTGGCAACTCTTGGAAACAATCGTTATTGATATGAAAAAAGGATACAAAATCGATAGTATATTGTTAAATTTTCACAAAAATTCACAGGAAACCGAACACAGAAAGGCAGTACAAAATATGTTCTAATTTGCTTTTGGAAACCTTTTCCAAAACTAGACTTTTTATTGCTTCGCTATTGCTTTTTATTTGCGCTGGTCTGTCGCGATAAAGGATGAGCTAGAGGTAACTCCTCCACAAAATGATTCTAAACATCAGACAACTAGAGTGTTATTTTTTTCTCCTTTATTTGTACCAATTTTTCCATTATCCCGCTGTGAGACCAGGCCCATTTCATTGATATAACCCAGTTCATCATGAAGTCCAGCGGGACAGTATTGTTTTACGGTGTTGCAGATAAGGGTTGAAACATTTCACGGCAGAATGAACTGGTGCCTCCGATAGTGGACACATAGAACAAACTAACATTGCGTGTCGGTTTCTGCCTTTGGATGGTTCTTTCTTTTTGTGTTTTTTTTTGTTATAGTGAAAAATCGCCTAATTCTTCAGTTTATGGTTAACGCGTTTTTTGTTGTTGTATTTTTGATGCAGTTTTCCCATTCTACACGATTGGCCGTATTGCGAACGTACCGTGCACGTCACCCTCGGGTCTTTCCGGAACCTGTCTGATAGCGGGCGAGTGCAAGGACAACGGTGGCCTAGCGTCCGGTTCGTGCAGCTCCCGTACAAACCAGGCCGTCTGCTGTGTTTGTGAGTATGACAATTGGGGATTGTTTTTTGTGCGACTGTGACCTTTTAACTGTTTCCCTTTCTGTGCGTTTATTTTGCAGATACGAAATCCTGCGGGGGCTCTACTAACCTCAATAGTACATACTTTACGAATTCTGGCTTCCCGGGAGCGTTCAATGGAGGTGGAACGTATGTGATTGTCCAAGGCTTCGGCTTGAGTTGTCTTGATCATGCATTTTACGCGTGAGACTAATGTTTTGACACCGTCTCTTCCAGCTGTACGTTTACGGTGAATCCTTCCAGTGGCATCTGCCAGCTACGAATCGACTTCCGTTCGCTAACGCTCTCGCAACCGACGGGCGATGGTTCGTGTACGACCGATCGACTGACGATCGTCGGTGGCAGCCCGGCCGTTGTACCCATCTGTGGCGAAAACACGGGCCAACATCTGTACCTAAACTTTGCCGGAAGCAGCCCTATCTCGTTGCGCATTGCCACCAACGGGGACGTATCGTTCAATCGCCTGTGGAACATTGAGCTGTCACAGATTGCGTGTGCCAGTGCGGAACGCGCACCGGTCGGCTGTTTGCAGTACTACACGGATGAGAGTGGTGAGATCAGCAGCCTAAACTATGGACTGGGAGAAAATCCTGCCCTCAATACGGTCGGTGCACGTGGCAGTCGACAGCTGGCGAACACCAACTATGGCATCTGTATACGACCAGCGGCGGCAAAATGTTCCGTCACTTATTCGCTGGTAAGGTAGCGCACGGTTTAGCATTGAAAAGCGTCTGCTGCAACATTTTCACTATTCTTTCTAGCCACCAAACGATCGGTATGCCTTTACACTGTCGGGCGATGCGATTGCCGTCGATCCGGCTCTACTCGGTATGGCCATGCTGAGTGTGACCGGTGCGGCATGTACGACCGATTTCGTTGTGATACCAAATCCAACCGGCTTAACGTCGGACCGGTTCTGTGGGCTTGGTTTTCCGGGAGTCACGTGTAAGTATGATGGAGTGGAGATGGTTGGTTTGAAGCGAAACCGAAATGTTTAACGTTTTAGTGACAAACTCTCCAACAGCAAGCACACGTCCCTTCGTCGTATATACGGTGACCAATGCGAATGAAACACCGGACGTGGCTAATCGAGGATTCCGGTTACTGTACGCACAGAATGCTTGCAGTGCTGCGTGAGGGAGCATTACTCGGCTCTACGAGGACTGAATGGAAGCTGCTATTGGATGTTTGATAGATGATAATTTTAAAGCAGCCAAATGCTAGAGCATTCGGGGTTGAGAAACGGAAACCGTTATTATATTTAAGGGGAGAAAAGATGTCGAAATATACTGGTTTATCTTTGTGCTAAAAATGACAAAGGGAATGTTGTTGTAATTGTGAGTTTAAAAAGCGTATTTTTGGCTTACAAATAATTTGCAATAAATAAATAAAAGCAAATGCTTCTCCTTCTGCCCTGTTGACGTTGAGCTAGGTTGTTGAATCTAGTTCATCAAGGGCACTAAAGCCGTTTATTAAATTACACGTTCGTGGTAGTAGTAGAAAAATGGAACTTGTGGATCGAAAATTCGAGGATTTCCGATACATTAAACACCGTAGCAGTGTGATTGCTACCGCTTGAAAAAGGATCTACATCTAGACAGCAGATCCGGACGGAAACCGAAACCAATTACAACTAATTCATTGCTATCGGTGTCCACAAGCGCGCGCGTGTCATTCGAGATGGCAGTGAAAGGCTGTAAATTGGTGTTTCATTACAGCTATTATGTTCTACCCATCAACCCGATCGTTGTTTTGCTTTTGCCAATAGTGAACGGTGACGTTTAGCCGAACGTGTTAAAATGATGATTTGGAAATTGAAGCTTGATTAAACTATGCACTACACGGTGCTACTGTCCCGTTCACCTTTACGGTTTTTCGCTTGATGGCTGCGAGAATTGTGTCACCCAATTTGTTGCTTGTTTAGTTGGTAGGCTACTCGAAAAAGCTGTCGTGTGTTGGGCAACATTCGCTTGATGTTAAGCTTGCCTCAATGCAAAACGTAAGCCATGAGCGGAGTACATGGGTGAACTACATCGTTCGATGTTTGTGAGCAATGCTAATGTTTGGAGTACAATGGTTGTAGTCATTGTAGCTAGAATTAGTTCCGAATTGGGATGTGAATGGTGCTGCAGGTAAAGGTTTGTAAATTCAGATGATATTTACGACCTCATTACAATGGTTATGTATCCATGTATGGTCGATTGGTTACTCTTTATAGCTGCATGTAGTGATAATTATCATTGCTTTCAACCGTAAATAAATCCAGTTGAAGCGGGCTATAGAATTGTTTGACAAACCAAAACAGTGAAAATTTTAATGTTTAAAAGTCTCAAATGGGTCAATATAAATGGCGAGGAGACGTTTTTGTAACTTTAGTTTTATCGGCTTATTTTTTATTTAAAAAAAGTGTAAAACGTAAATTGACGTCTCATAATTTTATTTAAATTATATGAAGAACCTCACTTTCGAGCGATAATAAACATATTGTTTGGACTGTTTCTACTGCATTAATGTTACATTTAAGCAATAAAACCGTGCGATCTCGTCGTTTAAACAAATAATTGCATAAACATGCAATAAAGGATTTTGTTTGTTTTTTTTTGTTCGACAGAAGCCTACAACACAATAACACCATGAATTTGCGTGTACATCCTACATTGTCTTTGTGATTTATCGGTTTTTAGTTTAGTAAAGGCGGTGAGGTGGAGTAGCATAATTTACGCCAACAAAGAATAATGGATGTAAAATACGCGCCCGATGAGGTTGGATGGGGATTATTTATTTTTTACCCTTTTATCCCTTCTTCCCTACTTCCTTTGCCGAAATACACGGAGGATCGTATTATTATAGGGAAAAGATGCTTCGTATTCACTCGATTGATGTGGAAACGCCGTGCTGTTTGAGTGTGTGTAGGTCACCGCCACTAGAGAGATGATATTCATAGTCGTCAGCTGAAAAGTTTGTTAACCGTCCCTATCAACGTTTATCGATTATGTATGCAAGTTGATTTGTCGATAAATGTCTGGATCGCTGTTCAAGCGCTTCCAGACTGCACTGGAAGTTGCAAAGCAAACTCACACGGCTTATGCTTGTCTAAAGGATAACGAGTTACGCTTAATGTGCAGTTGTGCTCTCGACGCTCGTGCTCTCCCTGTGCACTGTTTGCTATCAGCGGCAGTAATGAAGGAGCGTTCACATAGTGCTGCTGTATTGCGGTTTGTTGAATGGCTCGTATGCTGATAACAAACTTCGTCCCAATCGCGACAAAGCAGATGGAGAAGTATCAGGCACCAGCCAGCTGGAGTGATGAGGTTGCTGCGAAACACACCGTTTGCTCGTGGTTGTTGTGGTAACGCTTTGACCACCCCGCCACACGTTTGCACTAGATAGCCGCAGTGTAGCGATAGTGATGACAGTACTTGGCACTTGGGTCGTGCTTGTGCCGCTCTCGACCGAAGCTCTCGAAGGTGGATGCAATGACATTGGATTAACATATGCTATTGCGCTGCATCAGTGGTTTTGCACACATTGGCTGTGGGTTTTGCTTTTGGGTAGGCTAATATCTTTGGCAAACGAAACATAAGTGGTGCTGGGGTAGTAATTGTATTCGGATATCCGTTGGCTGTGTGTAGAGGTTGTGTGAGAGTCGTTGATGGCATGGAGGAAATAATATATTGATGTTCGTGGGAGACTTTTGAAGGATAAGCTAAAATTATGAGTCCGATGAGGAATAGTCACATAATAATTAAACTTTTGATGTTTGCTTCAAGTTAGTCCCATGACAAGGGCTTGTCGCTTATCGCAAAACTTCGCATTCTAGCCATTCTTTTTGATGCTGTTATGACTACAATAATGTTTAATGTTCTATAAACGTTTTTTTTATTTCCGTTTTGAAAATCATGCAAACACAAATTTACTCGTTGAAATATGTCCCCATGCAATCTAGAACCCATAGCATGCCACTTGCCTACCATTGGCTACTTGATTGGTTTCGAAAAGTAAAATGTCACCAATCAGCACTTAGTCTATTTACCATTTTCACCTTTTCCCGCTATCGAAAGCCATGGAAACACCTGTTTTTTTT
>KB701593.1:0-23989 GCA_000349165.1 Anopheles christyi | reverse complement strand
CAAGCATAACAAAAAGTTGGCCCTTGAATGAGGCAAAATTTTGTTCGCTAGGAAGAGACGAGAACTTGAAGCAAAAAAAAAAGAACACACACATACACACAAACCAACCTATGCACCGACGCCATGTGCAATGGAAAACACGTGTCTTGTGGTTTGTCGGAGCAAAAGGACTAGCTGCTGTTGGTGCGTGTGCTTCGCGAGCAGAAGAAGCATCATGGGCTGCTTTGATGAAGCTTATATGATGGGAGCAAAACAGGCAAACGAAAATAGAATCATCGTCCAATGTCTTCCGTGTCGGCAGTTGTTTGCTACCAGACGCTGAAGGACAATGCGTTTGTGGATATATTTTGATTTTGATATTACTTAGATTTGAACGATCACGTCTTTTACCTTAAATAATACGCCTTCTTGCTTCAAGCAACATCAAACAGCGCAAGTAAACTACCACACAATCTACATAGATTATTTCCTCCATTTTTGCTCTCCAACATTCACTAGACGATGTCTGTTGAACTCTCTTTAGTTCATGCCCTCCCACACAGGGAACAAATAATAATTAAACGAATATCGTCAGATCATACACCTTCACCAAAACCGCGAACTTGATTAGATGTGTTTCCAGACCGCAATTCCCATAACCCGTACTCACCTGGAGACAGATACCAGCAGGGCACCGACGCCACGGTTCATGCAAAAGTTGTTCCATCACAGATAATGTGTTCGATCATTTGCCGCGTGTCTTAGTGCCGGTTAAGGCCACAAGCATCACTCAACTGGGAAATTACGCGCGCACAACCAGAACCGTTCCTGTGAAACTTTGACTGAATTTTTAATCAACCATCGAGCGGCTCACTTTCCTCACTGCGGGCAGGAAAACGTTTCCTTCGACCGGGAACCCCGCTATGCTAGTGCCCCGTTGCCGTTCGCCGATTGTTGTTATCATCGTATCGCACCCGAAACTACCACCGGCACTGACATTTTCTTGTCTTCTTGTCCTTGTTTAATGAATTTTAAGAAGCTGCAATTTTTTGTCGTTCTTAGCAACATAAACACTTCTTCGTAAACGTGAAGAGAAGGGTAACAATGTTAGTGCACGATGTAATGTCCGATTGGATTTTTCCTTCAATTACCCAGTTTGAATATAGTTCAACTTTCATGTATGATCATGACGTAGCCACATGCTCTGCATTTTAGCTTGTCCCGACGAATCGAACGATATACTTCCACTGTTCCGGCACCAGTACGCAGCACGTGAAGATATGTACTAAGCACTGTACTGCACTGCTAGTAGCGTCTCCGTGTGTGCTTGATCTGCTTAACGGCCCTCTAACCATTCTGAGAAGGCGTGAGTTCACGAGAGAAGGAGGAAGATGTCCGGGAAGTGGTGAAAATCATTTTGCTTACCTCGTTCAGATTTATCGATTTTTGCTATGTTTTTCTTTTTGTTCCATAAGTATCGTCGCTGAAAACTTCACGGAGTAAAACGACGTCTCTCATATTTGTAGGCTTATGGCCTCATTTGACTTACACGCTGGCACTAGAGCGAGGAGTAATACATGAGCTATAAGCAAGCACCCGTGCGATGTCCTTACGCTACTCCTTCTCCACCATTCCAGTCCGTGGTTGCCTGCTGCGATGGCTTGTGTTGCTACTTCCCCTCCAAACTGTCACTGTATTGGTGTTGGTGCTTACTGTAACGTACAGTGATGTACTTCATATACGCAACACCACAATTTTAAAGATAAAAATTACCTTTCCAATACGCATGCAACTAGAAACTGCATGAAAATAATGTTTTAGTTAAATTTTTATGCTTGAAGAATATTGTTTAGAGCAATAAAAGGATTGGTCGTAGGTGGCATAAGCAAAAGAATGGTTTCGGATGGCAGTAGTGCCTCAATAATAATGATACTTATTTCACTTAAAATTATATGTATTTTGCAAAAGATTATTCAGTTTAACATCTATCTTACACGCTATATAGAAGATAGTATCCTAATCTGCCAAAAACGAAAAAATAACCTCTTACAAACGTAATTGATTACACATTGTTAGGTGTAATAAAAAGCGAGTGTGACTGACAGTAAACATAGTAAACGGGTGAAAATAAAATTGGTGTAATATAATATGCTGAAGGCATTACTCCTATACAGCACTATTGAAGTGATTAATAATTTGTATTTCCCCTGTTTCTTGCGAACATTTGAAACCGAACCCTCAACACACCGGCACTGTAGGACCCTCCCAAATGAGGACATAGTGAAGTTATGTTGAACATTGTGGAATCAATTTAAGGTTGGTAAAATGGTAATATGCTGTACAAAATACAAAGCACTGCACCGCATTGCTCTTTCCTAATAGTCACTGTCAACGGGTTGAGGTCAAGGAGGTAAAAATGTTATCAACATTCTCGCTACCTCTATTCCTGGCTTTAGATATAAATCTATGTACCTTCTAGTTAGCTTTCTAAATCCTACCACGAACAAACCGCCTATTCACCGTCCTCTGCTTCGGCCGCCTTTTTCGCTTTGGATTTTTTATTCTTTTTCCCGGAGGCTGGGGCCTCCACGACGGTACTTTCTTCCATCATGCTTTCATCGGCCGCTTCGGTGGACTGTTCGCCTTCGCCCTTGTTCTTCTTCTTTTTCTTCTTCTTCTGCGTTGAGCCTTCGCCCATTTCCGGCTGTTCAACTACAGCTGTTTCTTCCTCTTCGTCCTATGATGATAAAAACAGTAATAAAAATATAGGTTAAAGTTAAACTTCTATTTGAATCGTCTAATTGCAGCTTAGCTGTGTAATAGCCCGCTAGCAATATCCACCTACCTGTTGCTGAACTTTCTTCTTCTTGGGCGAAGGGGCATTTGCTGCTTCATCCTCAGCCTTAAGCTTCTTCGAGGAGGTGGAAGGAAGCGTACTGTCCGTGGCGACCTTGAAAGTTTTCACCTCGCTGACGGCATGGAACTTCTGCAGTTTAGCCTTCGCCTTCACGCCCGACAGCCTCTTACTGTTGCCTTCCTCCAGCATGCGTAGTCTCAATTCCAGTTTAGCCCTATGGTCAATACCCAGCTGCATCGTTACATCGTCTCCGAATGCGTCCACACGGGTGGCCAACGAAGCTTTCGCAGCAAGGGATCGAGAAATACGGCCCTTGTTCTTAACACTAGCCGCACCGACCATGCTGGCATGATAGATCAAACCATACTTCGGTGTATCTTTCTTTGTCTTCAGTGCACGGAACAGTGCCTTTTCCGATCCTATGTAAAGGGGGACACCATTTCAGCATCATTAGCATGCTCATAATCTTTGATGATTCTTCCCCTTACTTACCCAAAATCTGAAGCGTTGAAGCAGGTTGTTTCGCCAAATTAACCAGAGAGCCCGAATGAGCTATCAACCTTGCACCAACTGTCTCCCCCACCAGTACAGTCAAGTTCGGTGCCATGGCCATCATTCGAGCCTTCAGATAATCAGCCAAATGTGAACGGTATTCGTTGATCGAGATGATTTCATCGCACAGGCTCTGAATGTTCGTGATGTCCTCTTCGGAAATTTCCGTACCTGTAAATAAAGTTAAAAGCAATTAGAATACATGCCCCTTCACCAACACAACGAAAGACGAGTAGACGAGAAAAGAAGAAAACACTAACCCATCGAAATTTCAGCCGCTTCCTTTACCCTTTGCTCAAGCTCGTCCATCAGAATGTCGGACAAATCCGTGTCCGTCATGTTTTCCCTCATGCCGACTAGCTTGATAGTCTTTACGTACGCTACGTTGTCGGTCAGAATCTTTCCCAGCTCTGGGAAATGCCAGCCGTACCTGGGACACAATACCAAACATGATTTAACAATCTGTTCCGTCTACACTTGCACTCGATTTCTTACCATTCTCGTACCCGCATCATGTAGTTGTTCAGCTCCTTGTCCAGATCGTCCAACAAACACTGAGCCTGCACGATCATCGTATCGATCTTGTCTGGTGAGAACTTAAGCTTGTAGCGAGACAGCGAATGAGCCAAACCCAGCGACATGGCCGTCATTTCCTTCTTCGGCAAACCGGACAGCAAGCTTTCCGACTGCGTACGGATGCAACGCATCAGCTCCTGTACCGATGTATTGGCCACACATTGCAACGACAGCTTGTCCTTGATGGCATTACCGAGCTTGGCATCCGCCACGAGAAGCTGATTTTGGACATCATCCACCACCAGCTTCTTTAGTGCCTTCTTCAACGACTTGGATAGTTTGCCCTCCACAGCCGCGGTAGCCGCCGAAAGAGCCTCTGTTGTGTCGGCAAACTTCTCAAAGTGCTTTAGCTTAACGCTGAGGAAATATTTTCGGAATAAAAATGCAGAATTAAAAACAATATACTTTCGTAAAGTCATTCAATGCGTCACTCAAGTACGAGCCGAATGATATGTGCATAAAAGCAAAACAAATGCATCAATACTTTAAGATGATAAGGTGAAAATTTATGCTATGGTTAATATAAGACGCGCCTAAAAATTCCACCATTAACATGACATGGTCGAAAGGAACTTTGCGTCTGTCTGCTAGAGCTACCCCCATTGGCCCACACCCTGGTGGACTGCAAACTTACATCTTGCTCGCCTTTTCCGGTGTTTCGAACTCCAGATACAGGTTGTCGATCTCTTTGAACTTGTTGTCATCCAGCAACTAAACAAATGGACAAATGTTTCTTTAGTTTTCTAACCTCAATGCATATCCCAGGGCATGATATCCCGAGCAATGCTGTCGCCAGCGAGCATGCTGTGGTAGCGTATTGGCATGACCGGCATGCCAAGAATATTTGTTATTTACCTTGAATATGGCATATCCTGCCGGGGTCTCGTAAAGTATAAACATGGTGCTACACTTTTAGGCTTTCGCCAATACTTTGCACTTGTTTTTTCACTAAAATTTACAGATTCTAGTTGCACGACGACGCGCTTCGCCTCGGAACACCAAAAATAATTCAACAACGTGCTTTCGGCTTGACAGCTGAAGGCCGCATTGTATTGACAGCTCATTGGTGGCCTATGGTTAACGCGTATAGTTCAATACTCTGGCTTCTCTGTCCGAGTGCGGTTGAACAATAATAAATAATAAGCAAAAATATTGATTCTCTCTTCTGAATCGTTATAAGTTATTTGAAGAAATACAAAATCAAAATCAAAAGTTTTAAAACCCCACACATAATTGTTACACGCAATTTTTTTCATCTCGAAAGAGGGCGTTTTATTTTCCCACGAGAACAAAACCTGAAGGAGAAATGTCATCAACCAAGAAAACACAACATTGGGTAACCAACAGCTGTCAACAAATAAGGGAATTTTCGATTGACCACTCGCTTTTGCGCTGGTAGAAAATTTCATCGTTGTAAACCGAACACGGAACAATAGCAATGTTGCGCTTGTTCGCTAACACCATGGTAAGCATAGTTAGCTAACTAATCAGCCGACGAGTTATTGTATCGGTCACCATGGCCGATTGTTTTGGTTGGGATAGCGGTATTACATAAGTTTCGATTACCTGTTTGCAGCGACTCGGGGCTACCCGGCCTCTGAGCACGTCGACGGTGAAGATGAGCGACAACCTCTTCGTGCATCGCGATACACCCGAGGATAATCCGAGCATTCCGTTTGAATTCACTGCTGATAATCAGAAGGTAGGTTCCACTCGGACACTCCAAGCCAGCAAAGCATCAAAATGTCCACGAAGTAATTCCCTTAATTTTATTACAGCGAGCGGAAGCCATCCTCAACATCTATCCAGAAGGACATAAGCGTGGTGCGATGATTCCGCTGTTGGATCTTGCTCAACGGCAGCATGGTTGGCTGCCACTATCAGCTATGCACAAGGTGGCCGACATTCTAGGACTGCCTCATATGCGCGTGTACGAGGTGGCCACCTTCTACACGATGTTTATGCGAAAACCGACCGGAAAGTATCACATCCAAGTGTGCACTACCACTCCGTGCTGGCTGCGCGGATCCGATGAGGTGCTGGAATGCTGCAAGGTAAAGGAAACTCACAGCTCTTTACGACCCTGTGCAATTAACATTTTTGAACGCTTTGTTTTGTTTTTAGAAAAACCTCGGCATCGGTGTCGGTGAAACCACCAAGGATGGTAAATTTACAATCTCTGAAGTAGAATGTCTTGGTGCGTGCGTAAATGCCCCGATGTTGGCCGTAAACGATGACTACTACGTTAGTATACGCAACAAAGTGAAGTTTACATAGTGAGTTAAAAAAAACGCATTTATTTTTGCAGGAGGATTTAAGTGTGGCTGATACGGAAGAAATTTTAAACAGTCTCAAGCAGGGAAAGCAGCCTCGCCCCGGACCACGCAATGGACGATACGCCTCCGAACCCGTCGGTCAGCTGACTTCGCTTACGGAGGAACCTACAGGTCCCGGCTTTGGTCTCCAAGCAGGACTGTGAACACTCGTTAAGCGTTACTCTGTCGCGTCCTAGTTGAAGGAATAAAAATCGCAAAACATAATCACGGAAATTTCTGCCTTGTGTTCTTTTAAAAGGTATGCATATATAAAAGCTGGAAATGATTATGTTTCAAGGTGTAAATTTTAATTGAATTAATTGTTGATCACTACCCCACGTGCAATTTCAAACTAATTCTAAAAACGTTCGTTTACAAACACGACATTGACCTGGTTAAACGATCCAGCCAAACGAAAAGTTCGTACTCACGAACAACATTCTTCCTCCTGCCGAACAACATCACAAGCCATCGCTCTCTCCCTCTCTTTTTACACTACCGCTGTACACTCCTTCTACTTCACCCCTACGCACTTGCTGGCTGACGACGTAAACAAACATGCGCTGTCAAAATTGCCAACCCACAGTGCAGAAGGAAAATGTCAAAGTGAGATCCACTTTTTTTACTTTCCCGTTTGTTTGCATCGAAAAGAGAAATCTTCATCTCGGGGAAAATTATATCGTTCGACATTCTCGGCAACTTTCTGCACCACTCCAGCCAGCATGGCAGGTTCCGCCTTAAGGCGTTTAATGGCTGAGTACAGACGTAAGTGTTTATGGTGTGATCGTGGAGCTGCCAATTTCGACATTAGCAGGCAGCAGTAGCCCCGCAGTTTGGCAAGGGGAGAGCCTTCACTTTTTACCTTGTACAAATGCAGCTGATTCCATACTACACAGTATGTACAGGCGGTTTCAAGTTCCTCAACCGATCCCATTTCTCGTTTGCAGAACTTACGCTCAACCCTCCGGAAGGAATCATTGCGGGCCCAATCAGTGAGGAGAACTTTTTCGAATGGGAAGCGCTAATTACGTGAGTTTCACCTGTTGGTCAAAGTTCAACGTGACGGAGATAGTTCGGAACAAGAAATCGCTAAGCTCGCACGTTGTTATTTTATCCCTTATTACAGCGGCCCAGAAGGTACCTGCTTTGAGGGAGGAATCTTTACAGCCAAACTGATCTTTCCACCCGACTATCCGCTCAGCCCACCGAAGATGAAATTTACGTGTGAAATGTTCCACCCAAACAGTAAGCATACCGTGCGATGAGGCAATTTGCATGGAAAATTAACGCAGTGATCTTGCTTACTTTTTGCAGTTTTCACCGACGGCCGGGTTTGCATATCGATTTTACACGCACCTGGAGATGATCCACTAGGTTCGTTTTCTTATTGAAGTATCCGCGGAATAGTGCAGTAATTAAATTATGTTTGTGTTTTTCTTCTCGTAGGATACGAACTATCGGCAGAACGCTGGAGTCCTGTACAGAGTGTGGAAAAGATTTTACTAAGCGTTGTTAGTATGTTGGCCGGTAAGTGGCGGAACCTTAATTGTTTTTATTTAAAAACATGTTGCGGTATAGTTTGAGTTGAATGCACTGCTAATTTACATACACTTCTTCGAAAGCAAAAAACAAGACATCATCCTATATATCATAATGTTTTTTCAAAGTTTGCCAAATCTGGCACGCTGTGTGCTGATTGTTAAATTGTTTCCATTGAGAATCGGCCATATTTTGAATCAGCAGTTTGGTACACTTCAAATCAAGCAGCCGAAAGGCATGCAGCAGCATCTGTTGCAAATCAAGCTCAATCCAGTAATCTACCGATAGCTCATAGCGTTCTAGAAGGGCTTCCGGTTCGTACTGAATGCACTCCAACATTCCTTGGCTGGCTAGATGCAGTGTCATCCACGCCTTCCAACGTTTAAAATCTGTTCCATCAAAAATAAACTCTTCACAGTGCATGATCAACACAGTAGGAAAGGTGCAAATAAAGATGCTACAAATAAATTAAACTTCTTAAAACAATGCTGAAACCGTGCATTATATTATAAAAGTTTTCATTAAATACTCACCAACTGCAGTGAAGCCTTTCTGATGGCCTACTTGTGACTTAGCTTTCATCCAATTCATATCATTTCTAGTTTATACTTTCAGCAGGTTGCTTTGATGAAACCATATTATTAATACCAAACTTAACCATTGTTTTTTTCACGCAGAGCCAAATGACGAATCCGGTGCAAACGTGGACGCAGCGATAATGTGGCGCGAAAATAGGGAAGAGTTTAACAAAATTGCCAGACGCATAGTACGCAAAACTTTGGGCCTTTCGTCGTAAAGCTTCCGATAACCGCCAAAAATGGTGGATGGGTGGGTGGTGGTCTTAGTAGGTGTTTTACTGGAGGTGATCGTGCAATCTGCCAACCTGGCTTCACACCACGGGGGCATCGTCCGGGAATCGAAAGTGCTGCAATCGCGCGTAGTTAAATATGTTTGTTTTGTGTTGTTTGTGTAATAGAGCTGGATTATTGGTCGGTATGATTTAAAAAGGCACTGTTGAAGCCCGTCTGCGAAGGTGCGCAAGGAGGTGGAAAAATACATTTTTTTTTCTTTCGGTCGTATTCATTTTTCCATCCCGTTTGTATAAATACGGTTCCTCCAATGTGCATCGTGTAGGGATGACCACTTTATTTCGATATAAACCTTACGTAAATTATTCGTATCGTGGACCAATTGTGTTTATGTTCTCTTCTCCTCCCCCCAATATGTTATCACCATTCCGTTCAAAGGCTACGTTGATTCAAGTTTGATTGGTTTGCATGTGATAATAATAAAAAAAAAACGAACAAATAAAGCAACAACTTGTATCCTGTTAAATTCAGATTTTTATGCATAGAATATAAGACACAAATACAATTCAAACGTACACCAGCTTACCTTTGTTATTTAAAGAAAGCGAAAGCCAAGTTTCACCGTAACGATAAAGTCACAGCAGAATAAGGCGTTAAGGAAAAGGTTTGTCTGCCACGTGCTCACGTTTCCAACCACCTTACTAAATGTAGAATCAGTACGAATCAGCTTCGAAAGCATTGCAACCACTGCGCGGAATGCATGTGCAAAAGGTCACTCTCTTCTTGCCAAGGGAAGCACGATCACCCCTTTCGCTAGTGAAAGCTTACGTGCATGTTTTGCAGTTGGGAGGGAAAGAAATGTCTCCAAATGCAGTACAGGCACATAAGCGAAATTGACACATTTTGTCCTGTTTCGGCAATAGGCGATACCAAACATAAAACCGCCAAACTGTTCAGTCGATTGATCGACGTGTAAATAATGTGCTTGATGCGTTCTTTGCCCCTTGTGTGCTTGTGTGAGAAAATGTTTAGCAATAAAAACAACAATCATCAACCATTCACCACCTGCCGATCTTGCGAACAGCGGCATACACACACGGCAAGTGGCGATTGGGGTGGAAAAACGAAGCAGACAGAAGCAAGAAAAAAAACATCATACATCATGCTTCTTATGGGTTTTCCCGCTGCGTTTGAAAGCTCGTTCGTGTGCATGTGTGTTTGGTGTGCTCCCTTCGCTGCCAGTGAAAGAACACCGTTAGAACCGCGCACCCCATTCGTCCGCGAGTTCCCGGTGCGACTCCATAGAACCAGCTTGCCGGATAAGAAAACAAACAAAGAAGCCAATCAAATCGAACGAACCGCGCGAGGCGAACCAAACTAACCCCTTCCGAGCATCATCACCTACCCCTTTTTCGCGGGAATCGGAAATCAGGTGTGGACAGACGAGACGGGTGGTGAGCGCCCATCTGGGAATCTGTTAGTCAGCAGCGGGTGGGGAGAGAATGGACGTTCAAAAATTGTGTCACGGGCTGCTTTCTTTCGATCATCTGCACACTGACGCTCATTCGATCGTGAGGCTTCGAAGAGAAAGGTACGATAAAGGTGGTGTGTGTGCGTAAGGTTTTTTTTTTTCTCAAAGACATTCGCGTCGTCGTCAGTTCGTTGTTTGGTTAATTCTTAAGCAAAGTGTTTAAAAAAAAACAGGAAAAAAACCCAGTTCTGCCGGTGGGAAATTTGCAAATAAAAAACCCCGTTAGCGTTGGTTAATCATTTTTGTTTGCCTTTCTTCATCTTGCATCTTGTAACTAGTTGGTTTTCTGGGCGTCTTCTAAAAAGTGTCTATCTTGCCAATTGGTGCGTTAGTTTAATGCTAGAACACGTTGTGTGCGAGGCTTTTGTTTTTCACTCTGAACGCATTCGAAACGATCACATGATGTGCGTTGTGGTGTGTATGGAACCGGAGACCAAACTTGCTTGAATTACCACCGCTCGGCATGGGGCTGGGGATGGACATGGTAACGGTGTTATTACGAGATAAAACATCTTAACGGTAATTAGTAGAATAAATCAACCGACCATACTCATTGAGCCCATACTCCACTGCACATACGATCGAGTGATTGAGTTCTGTCTTTAGCGTGCCAACTTGGACGTTAGACATGCTGCACATATAATTGCTAATGGTGACCAGGAGATGTAAAGCACTGATAGTAGTGATTTAATGTTGATTGTACCAGAAAAAAAACTTACGAAAAGAGATATAAAATTTCATACAGTGGAAAAAGTCAGTTTTAGTATAATATTGTATGTTAATACCCTTTTTTTTAAAGAACTTTGCCTTAATGATGGAACCATTGAAGAAGGCGCGAAATCCCCAAGGCAACCCTTAAAGATGATTTTAAAAATGTTTTAGAAACATTGGCACTTTAAAAAAATGATCTTTTTAGTTTTCTTATGGTTTGTTTTAACATGTTTATACACATGGATTATGTTATGATTTTGCATGAATATTTATTCTTACAAAATGAGCAACAAAAATTTAAGTTTGAGATCGTATAATTTTCTTTTAAATCAGTTTAAAATACATTTTTAACCATTATTTCATTGTTAAAACGGCAATATTTCACTTCTCACATGGGCAATTACCGTTTCGATCCTTTTCCCACAGAGGATGTAACGTCGAAAACCGAAGGATTTGAATTTCGTTTTTCGATTTGCTTGGAGAAAACTAGCCTACTTGATACATTGCTATAGAAACTGCGAATCCGGCTTCCAAAGCAAGAAAATTATCTCCAAAGGAAACGTTTCTTCCTCAACATTTTTCCCACTGGGTACCATTAGCGCGCATAACAATCAAATATATTGAAAAAAAATACAATTGCTCCATCCCCATTTGATTTGGCTAACAAAACTGTGAACAAAAATCTCAATCTAGAGGGTTAATAATTTATGAATCATTGATGAACATTTACGGCTTTTTGCCACACAAAAGTAGACACACGCATGTTAACGGTAACGGCATCATACCACCGGACGGGATATTTCATAAGTTAGCGGGTTCAATTAGAGGAACCTCATCCTAACTGTTATCCTCACGTTCTTCTGCACTCGCAATACTTCTCTCTTTCTATGGACGATTAATTTAGAATTCAGCTCCATCGCAAATTATTTAGTTGCTCCAGTTAGCGGTTGTTAGTCGCGGCGATTAGCGGCTATGCACTTACACGATCGAGCTAACCAGATAATTGGCAACACTCACTCCTCCGGTGATTGCTTTTCGGGGGTGCTCTATCCGCTACGATCGGGCTTTTCTGCGGGATCTCCTTCTTCTTCTTCGTTAAGTTAATTTACGAGTTTTATTACTTTTCGCTCTTGAATACTTATGTTTTGAGCGGTTTAGCATAAACACGCGTGCTTGATGGTATCAACAAAAGAACGTGAAAGCTTTCTAAACCGAACGAAGCACACCTCGCGGTTACTCTCACGCTTTTGGTGGTGGTGTGTTTGTGTGTGCTGTGTGCTTGCTGTGTTTGTGGTCATCCTGACGAGGGTGTGTGATCGAAATTTTCGTGAAAGTTTCGGACAAAGCAAACATTATGCGTATATGTGTGACCTCCTTTCAGTGGCGGAGGAGTGGAGTGTGCCACAGGGCCACCAGGGCCGAAACGCCAGGGGAGTCGGTCGATCGGAGCTAGCTCGCGATCGATGCTGAGCGATCACGGCACACACACGCACGCACTGGAATGCATGGCAAGCGTATTCGTAGGGAAACAAACATATGAATACTCCCAATCAGACTGGTCTCCCCCTAACCTTATCCTCGAGTTCATTCTTCCACAGCTTTTTGACGACATCAACCAAAAACACAAAAAAGGATGAGGATTATCTACACGCTCTGGGCGGTAGGCATCGTGCTGGGCGCGGTTCTGGACTGTTCCTCTGCGAGAAAACTCGACAGTGAGTGTGACACGAAAAATGGATTAATTCCCATTTTGATTCTTTACCATTAAAAAAAACCCTTACCGGTCCGTTTCGTCTTCCAGACATTGCTTCTAACATTATCCCCGGCAGTAATACGCTGGGCCAGCAGAAGCAGAACGTTGTCGATACGTACGAGGACGTTTCGGGATCGGAAACCCAGCAGGACGTCGGCAGTGAGGCACTGCCGGAGAGTACCGAAACGAACGAAATTGAAGATGAGGTGGCCAGTCCGGAGGTCGTGAACGAGGTGCTGGAGGAATCGAACGTGGTACCGCAGGAAACGGTCAGCGAAGCAACAACCGCCGTTAATATGGATGATTCGAGCTTGATTAATCGATACTGCCGGTGTACTGCGTACGAGTGCAACTGCTGCCGCAACATTGACGTCCCACTGTTCCCAGTAAAGGGACCGGGCTGTGCGGTCATTCAATACCTGGATGGTGACCGGATGTCGGTCGGTGTTAAGTTTGCCGATCGTATGATCGTAAACCGTGTCATCTCAGGTAGAGTGATTAACAATTGGCCTTCGAAGACGAAGCAGTGTGAAACTCATGATTACTCTTGTGTCTCGTTACAGCAAGGAAAGCGACACCGGTTTGCCTGCCCCTGCCCGGTGGATATAATCGATTCTGTGGACGCGTTTATGGTATTTCGCGCAAAGCTAACGAAGGGTTCAAAGCGTGCCTCGGGCTGGAGCTTCGAGCGGACGATGAGGTAGAGGCGGTGCTGCGAGTGTCCTGCTTTAAGTTTGGTCCACGTGGTCTGTCCGTTATGGATCCGGAACCTCTACCGCCAGTAGACGATATCGATGTGGGCGATGAAGAGGATGAGGATGATGAGGATGAAGCGGAAGAGCTGTTCGGATTTTCGCTCGGTAGGTGTCGAAACAGTTTGATGAGTTGCGGAAAAGTTTGGGATGGAAGCATCATAAAAATGCAAAATTTGCTTTCACTTTCCTTTCTAGATGAAGATGAAGACGATGACGACGATGAGGAGGACGATGATGATGACGGTGGTGCCGATAGCAGTAGCGTACAAGATAACGAAACTGATCAGGCCGATTCTCCGGACTATACCGGGTTCAGCTTTCTCGATCGTGACCTAATGGGCAGCATATTTGGGGTAAAAAAGTTTTGGTAAAAATCACATCAGGGAGGGTGAGCAAGAAGAAGCTAGAGTAATACTGAAAGATCAATTGATCGATCTATAATAACCAGCGTGGTCAATGGAATAAGTCGCATTTGTTTTACCACAAATTGTAATGTTAATTTCCAATTTGAATTGTTTTAAAAATTGGCTATGGTCAGCAGCTCGATATTATTCGAAGCACAGGGAACCACCACACAACGATGCATTCAAAGCGAATGTAAATAGTCATAGCAGCGATGCGGGGGGCAGGCAGTTTTTATAAGTATTTATGATGTGCATGTGTATTATTTATAATTACGACGCGATGCGATACGGTGCTAGGAAGATTAAGAATAAAAAATAAATGAATAGAAAACATAACAAGACCTTGCGTGTGTATGATGCATTACCGTTTCACAAAAGGAAACTGTTAATCTCGATCATGGAGCGAATGATTCGTTTTTCGGAGTGCGACATACATCCAATCGACTCTAAAGGACAATGCTGCGCGCAATGAACCTATCGTGGTGCGAAGAGAAAAATTACCTTGCATCGTTGTTGTTGTTTTTTCGTGTGATTTTACTCAATCTATTCTTCTCTAACCGCCTAACCACATCCAGATCCGCCTAACCATCCAACCTCCACCCATTCATCCACACCCAAACACACTGGACCGACCCGGGAGAGTGTGGTATCTGGTACTGCGCAAAAAAAAAACACTCACATTCAGCACACGCAGCACTACCTCTCGCCGGGCTCTGCTTCGGCCCGATCATTTCCATTCACGCCCGCGATATCCGTCGTACCCACGTCTCCAACGGAGGAGAGAATCAGTTGGCAGCCACTATGTCCACTGCCGATGTGCTTTGATTTGTGTTGGCTTGATCGTTTTCGTGCTTTTCCACCTGCAAGTGTAAAACGTGGGTGTAAGAATAAGAATGATGGCACCGCCGAGCTGTTGGTGGGTGGTAAGTAGACACTTACGATTTTCTTCACGTAGCTCAGCTGCCGCTGATCGGAACTGTTCACGTTGTCTACTTTGTATGGAGGTGTTATCGTTACGTCTTTGCAGACCACAATGTTTGGACCGGACCAGGTGACCTAGAAACAGAAAACGAGCAGCAGTTTTAGAAGGAAGTCAAAAGCAAGAATCCCGGATCGTGAATGGTATTTGTTGTTTGGCATCCAAACCACCAATTCCTACCATTTCCCACGCGACTTAACGGTTCGTTTCTATGGAAACAGTTCGTTTATCTTTTTTTGCAATGTGGGGAGATTTATTGTTCAAAGCATTGATAAGCTTTGGCGCTCTTTCGACGTTTTACGTGAAATTCATATATTCAAGCAAAGTAGTAGTAAAAACAGAAAAGAAAGTAACATCTCGCAAACTTACCTGTTTGATCGTGCGTGCAATAGCCATGTAAAGGTTCTGACCTTCAGGACTGACACCGGCGGAAAGCGCGGATATCTGAAGTCGTTTCTGTTCCACCTGATTCCTTGCGCGTGTGCTCAACTGAAAGCGAAAGAAAGCAATAATCGTAACTTTAGCAATCGTGCATCGAAAAAACGTGCCACAAATGCAGAGGCAAGTGTTTGCAGGTTGCGTTTGCTTTGTTAAAGAAGAGACGTGGCCAACAACGGATGCAATCACTTCACTCCTGCAGCAGTGGCACGACAACCCGTGCAGCTAATGGGCAGCAGCGGCAGCATAAGCAACCGAAACTGGGCATTCAACGTTTTGGAATTTAAAAAAAAAATCCAATCAACTTACGCGCTCTAGATTTAATGATAGTGGCTGCTCCGGAACTATGCAGACTTCCTTTTTTACCTGCACATCGCTGCACATTGCCAGATTGACGATGTAGACGTCGTTCAGTTTTGCTGATTTACTTGCCGACGGGCATTCTGTGATTGGAGAGGGTGGGGAGAAATTCTAGTTAAGGAAAACCCTTGCGGGAGAGATAACAACATAACACCGGAAGATTTCAACATTCTCGTCACTGGCATGAAGAGGGGACCAGCGACCAGAGGGAACATAAACAAAATAAATCGTAATCACACGCAATCCATTCGGGGTTGGGTACACAGAGTCGCACGCAACAACGTTCAGCAGTATCGCACCGATGGATGCTGGTGGGCATGCTGCTGCTCCTGCTGCATAGTTTTCCCCCCATTGCTTTGAGTTTACTTGCACACCACTTTGGAAAAGGATACTTAGTATGAGCATTTTCGTTTGCTGATCGAACGCCAACACCTCGCCCTCGACGTTGGCATTGTAGCAGGTCGTACACTCCACCGTGCTGCCGATGGAGAAACAGTCCTGTACCAGACCAGCCATTACACGACGGTGTTTGTATTTTCGATCGAGCGCTGCGTTTAGTATTCAGCTTCCCACTGTCTTGTCGTTTCACACTGGCTTAGCTTTCTCAATCGTTCATTTATTATTATCAAAATGACAGAATTGCAGTTTTCTCCACAACATGACGTTTCGCAAGAGAAGCGACCCTGCACCAAGGGAGAGGCTGCATCATGACGCGAGGTCTCTTCCTTCTCGTCAGCCATGTTGTATTGCTGAATGCAAAGACGAGACATGGCTTTAGGAAATTTCAAATTTCTGCCTGATGCGGCACCACTTTACGTCTTCTAGGTCTGAAAGCAAAAACAAAAATTTGAAATGATAACAACAATTTCCTTGTTTGTCTAGAAAAGCTTTGTTAAAGAAGATTGTCCTTCAGCATGTCCTACCTTTTTCGGAAAAAAGTCTACATTGCTACCCTTCAACTGTGCAGTTGCACACGATTAGTTTGAACTACAGCTGACTTTATTTACAATTAAACAAGATTTAACAAGAAAATGTTTATTCCTCAATCCTGTTTACATGAAATACTGAACAATTTCCAACGAAAGGAACGAGTAGAATTGTTGTAAAGGATGGACACAATCAGGAACAATTGCTATGTAAGTTGATAAAAGCGACTGTGGCACCGTTGTAATCTTAACAGTGTAAACACGCTCTCAATGGTTTTCTATTCTCTATTCATCAAGCATAAAAAAATACAACAAAATCTTTTCAAGGACGATTTTCACAGGAACAGGAAAGATAGAAAATTGTACTAAAACTTTAGCACAGCAAAGCAGCCAGCAATTGCTGAGCAAACTCATACGAGAACATCTATACCAACGAGTTGGGAGGCTCAGCCGTTACCCTTCAGCTATTGTGAACGCTCGAACTAAGGCTCGTAGACAGCTTCAACTGTCAGTCGGTCGGTAGCAGGTAAAAAAATGCATGCGCCACCAATCTTCGCAAAGAGAACGGGCAGCCGGTGTTCGAGATCGCCATGTTTGTATTAGCCAACATAAACCTCAATACACGTGTGCGTTGGTCGCCAGACTAAAGTGTGAATAAAATAGGAAATTCTTCAAATTTTTAATCAAGCACTGTTTCTAACGTTGAGAACTAAGGTGAGTATTCGCTGTGGCATATTATCCTGCATGGGTTGCTTGTATTTCGCGAGATTTTTGCCATTTCGCCGGGTTGTGCGAGCTACGGCGCTATGAACCACATGTACATGTATAGAGCTTTTGAAATTCCGCATCATTTCAGTGCCGCATTGCAAAGCCCCAGAATGATTGCCGGCCGTCCACTGTTGCTACTGTCGCTGCCAAGTCTCGCTATAATTGTGGGGCTGGTTTGGTATCGCCGCAAATTCAAGCCGGACGCAGGTGATCGGGGCGGAGAAAAAAGCAAAGAATGTGAAAGTACGATCACATCGCGCGGTGTCAGCACGGTGGCGGAGCATGAGCCGGACTTGCGACAGAGCTTGTCACTGCCAATACAGCAGCAGTCGGGTGGTAATGGTAATGGCGCGGAAAACTGGGATAACTGTTCGGGCTCGGGTCAATCGTCGGCCGGTTCGTCGCGTTCGGCACCGATAGACATCGTGCCGAACAAGAGCCCGTCCAAGGGCGACCTGTTGGGTCGGTCGCACCTGCTCGAGCATGACAACGAGGAGCTTAGCTTCAGCCCGTCGATTGATTTGCCTGGCTCGGTCGTATCACGCTATCCGCAGAACCTGAGAAAGTTTAATCAAATGATGGAACCGACCAAGGAACCGGTCGTGATTCGCCCGACAAAGGCGGCATCATTGCAGAGCGGATACTTTCGTGTGCCGGATGAGAATGGTAACGCCAGCATTGCACCATCGACATCCTCGCCCCAGAAACAATCAGCACAGCCAAAGCCACAGACCGCCGAGAGCGACCGGTTGAATGGAAACTGCGTGGGGGCGACTGAAGCCGCTTCCTGTGACGGAACGATGGATGACGTATTTGATCACAAAACGGAACAGTTTGATGAGCGCAACGAACAGACCGGCAGCCCACCGCTAAGCATCTGTAGCGTGCGTTCCGAGGACTCGGGCAAGGGTTCGAGCCCGCCCCACTCCGTCGGACTGTCCGTGACGATGTACGAGTTTCTGGTGCCTGCGTTTCTGGTGGCCGGAATGCTTGGCAAGCAGGGTACATTTGTGAAACAGATCAAACAGAAGACTGGCGCGAACGTCATCATCAAGCGCAATCCGGACACACACAATAGCAAAGTCTGCACACTCGAAGGGTCGCAGCAGGAAATTCAGGACGCGCTAGCACTGATCCGCAAGAAGTTCCCCCAGAAACGGTTTCCCGGCCTTACTCTGCAGCGGATTGAGATTAGCCGCGTCGAAACGGTCATACCGCTGTCGCTGATGAATGACACGTGTTCGAGTGTAAGTGTTCGATTTCGTTGCGATCTACCGACACGTAAAGAAAACACGTGAACTTGTGCGCGACCCGCATGAAATGATGCTTCATCCTTGTTCTTTTCTTCACATTTTAGCTGCCACTGGTGGAGGGAATCAACAATGACGTTGCCGTTAGCTGCATCTTAAACGTGGGACATCTGTTCGTACACCAACCGCTTCACCCCACACACCTAACCCTGAACAGCATGCAAAAATCTCTGAATCAAAGCTACACACAGAGCGAGGCTCCCAACCTGCCCGAGATCGTACAGAATGCGGTCTGCGTTGCGTTCGTCGCCGGCAATTGGTACCGGGCACAGGTCGTGCAGAACATTACGGAAAGCAATTTGGTTTTAGTGAAATACCTGGACTACGGTGGCTACTCTATGCTGCCCCCACAGAACCTACGACAAATCAGAACAGATTTCATCTCCGTACCGTTCCAATCGATAGAATGTGTGCTATCCAATATTCAACCGATTGGTAGGTGTAAACTTATCATGGTTTTACCTACTGCTGCTATTAACTATCCGTTTCATTCCAGATGAAAGCCAAAACACCTGGTCCGAGGAAGCCACCGAGCTGTTCCGTAGGTTAACAAGCAATGCTATCATGCAAGCACAAGTAGCGGGATATACTGCCGAGGGTATTCCAGAAATTTATCTATTCTCTTCAATAGCAAAAGATGTAAGTATAAAATGCAGTGAGATTTGGTACTATCATTTATATTCAAGCCAGTGCGTGATATTAATGTGGCCATAAAATCCCATTCGCTCTGTTAGATTTCAATCCATTCACGCTCAGTGCAAATGTAGTTTTAACGTTTGTTTAAACTGTAAATGCGCACATTTTTGCCTTCTTTAAATTCAAACAATCTACCCAAGCTTATCAAATTTTAGTTCAGCTGTAGATGTTAGTAGCTGCGGTTAGATTGGCTGGCGCCCTTATCTTGCCGTCTACTTCTTCGGCTCGTACGGGAAGGTGGTGGGAAACAACTTTTCGTCTTAGTCGTCGTTGTCGTTGTTGCGGAAACTAAGCGATAACGTGTTTGATAATGAACTATTTTGTGTTTTGGTTTTTGTTTGTTCCACTGCGTTTGTATTCGTGGTGCACTGAGTGGGCAGGTTCGAATGGTCCATATGTTTGTTTTGTTTCTGCACATACTAAAAACACCAACCGTTTTATCGTTGGACACAAATTCGTTAAGAATTGTAGTTTTTTCTGCTCATAGTTTCATAATATGTTAGGGTTCCTTTACTTTTTTTTTGTAGTTATATGTTGCTTTGCACTACTGAAGAAGCACAATGTCTTTCTTTAATAACTCTAAACCATTTTTCTTTTCTTCTTTTTTTTAGAACGTAGTTTTCATTAATCAAGAAATGGTTGCTCGCGGATACGCCAGATGGATTGACTGAATTGCATGTACGCAAAGTAGGTGAACAAATTATTAACAAATTTAAAATGCATATTATAAGGAAAAAAACAGTGAGATTGATAGATAGAGAGCGCCGTGCTAGGAAAAACATGATTAATAGAAGCTAAAGGGAATTAAATGGTCGGGGCGGCGGGCTACAATGGCTAGCAGATGGTTCCAATGTTGGTGGTGATATTAAGGAAGGCAAGCAGAAGGAAGGATGTGGCAATGCACTCACGCAACGAGACACGGCGGACATTTAAGAGGCATCACCACCTCACACCATTTACGACAACACTTAACATCTTGCGCCTGGCTAAGACTTCCGGTTGATCCTCACTACATTGATATCCAGTATTGGGTAAGCGGCACTGGATGGAGAAGGGGAAAACACTTCCCCTTTTGTGCGTGCAAACTGATCCTTCGTTTTGTGTGTCTCTACCTGCCACCAACAAACAACAACAGCACGAAGCTCCTCAAAACATTCTGTTGACCATCCTCATCACTGGCGCTGGCACTGCGGATGCTCCCTATCATTCATATTCATTACTACATCCTTCCTCGTTACTGTTACAATTATTAAAACGAAGAAAACTTGTGAATACTACATTTAAAAGAAAACCATTAGAATGCGAAATCCCGTCGTTCAAGTTTTTTTTTGCACTTATAATTGCAGCTAACGCAATTTATTATTTTAGTTATTTTTAATAAGGGTATTTATGAAATAAATTCAACAAAATTAATTGATCTTAAATAGCGACCGTTAACCGTATATTATGTACGTCTGTGATAACCACCCAAATCGATGAAAGAAAATCTACCCGGCAGTGTGAATCATTGAAAGAAAATTTCCTTTTCCGCACGCATTGAACTGAGCATCGTGACGGAGAGGAGAGGAGAGGAGAGCCGTCAGAGCAGCTAACTCGATACGTTGCTGTCGTCTCACGGTGGTTGGTTGCGCTGAAAATACGGATCGTTCTAAATTTAGTAACAGAGACTCAGCATTAATTAGGCCAAATTCGAGTGCTGTTCGACGCCTGTGCAATACGGATGCGTATTTTCAGCGTTTCAAAGAGAGTAACTTACGCGACGACAATAGAGTCTCGCGAGAAAGAGCCTAAATCAGGAGCGAAAATAACGTTCCACTGCAACTTAATTTCTTTAATTTTCCAATAGCGTTTACAGCATCTTTACTTAAATAAACAAAAACTATACATCAACTCTACGCACATACCACATTATTATCGTTCCAAGTATCTCTTGCGCCTTTCTTTGGCGTATGATCGTGCTTATTTTTTTTGTTCATGTTGCTCTGCCTTTTGTCAATCGAACGATGATGGGGTAGCAACGCCGTAACACGTTCAACTTTCAGAAATGTCGTTTGGCGTGGCGTGTACTTTCAAATCTTTAGAGCAAAGTACGCCCTGCATCCGCACGTGTTGAGCGTGGCCACGAGTTCAACTTTCGCGTCTACGTTGCGTTTGCACTGCTATCGTTTGCTGCTCCGAGAGTAGCAGGTTACGGGTTGACCGGTTTTGGCGAAGATTATTGTGTTATGTTGTTGTGTTGCGGTTACCCTGCTGCTTCTTTTTAAATATTAATGGGTCAATGCAGTGCCGATATGAATCACGCACACCGTTGCGTGTAGCAAAATGTTGCCTGCACGATTGCGGTAGCCGGAATTGATTGATCACCGGTGAGCGGTCGAGGAGGGTTGCTTTCTTTTCGTTCGTAAGGGTTTGTGATACAGTCTCTTTTGACTGCAAGGATAATAGCAATGAAACAAGTTTGTTGTAGAATAAAATGGATTTTAATCATGCACGAGTACTATCGAATATTTTTTGCTTCGCTGATATGCCAACTCTGCGGCATCTAAAGCTCGTAAAGATTTCGTCACATTTGAGCGACGCCAATCATCAACTGCCTTGCTTCTAAATCCATTAAGCCTTTTGCGGAACTACGCTTTTATCCTTCTAGACATTTTCTATACCCACTTGGCGGGTTTTCTTTTATCTTTGACATTTTTTTTTTCAAATAGAAAGTTGCTTGCTTTCATGTTTCAGCAGATAAACCACCTGCTTCTCTCTCAATATCCTCAGACTCTCCCGCTGAAGGGAGCATCGTTATGAATAACATAAACGTGAAGCGGTGACGTTTACACATTTTTGCATTTGCACCTTTTGTCGTTAATTGAGTCAACACTGCACCCTACAACCTCTCATCTGCTAGATGAAGATATTTGGCTAGTACCAAGTTTAGACCATGATTATTATAAAAATAAAAATCATAGTTAAGGAACAAATACATTTGACGAGGATCGCAAACATTAGTCAATAAATCGGCATATCGGCACTGCATTGACCAAAGAACATTTAAAAAGAAGCAACGGGTACACGCCGTACACTCAGAATTCAAACGTGTAAACGCTTTCTAGTTGGATGTTAGTTGGCTAATAGTCCAATTAGAAAGCTCGCATTTTATAATGGAAAACCACTGTACGAACAAAACTCAAAAATTTCTTCCTATTAAGAAAAATCTATTATCAAATCTGAAATGGAAAAACTCGATTCAAATGTAATATGAAATTCAAAAGCTTGGCTCTATGCTTTTATGGTTTTACTTTGATATAATTAAGAAATTCAATGATTAAGTTTTGAGTACGTTAATGCAAAAGTATACATTTACTAGAGTTACTATCCTTAACACGGAAGACCTAAAAACTCGATGTTCATTGTGTGGCCTAATCATGAAGTATTTCATGGTGACGTTTCATTGCCTGTTTTTTTAGGTTTAAACAAACCTCATTTGGTAATGTATGTATTCTTTTAACAAAACAAAAATCAACTTACCACGGATCCCATATCCCCATCACTTACTAACTAAAATATTAAAAACCAGGCTTTTGAAATATTGTCATACATTTCCAATTTCATGAGCAAATTCCCTCTTCCTTTTTTTAAACTAAAGCCATTCCAATGCAACTGCAGCCACTCCAGTGCACCATTGCGTCAATATTCCGTTTCCGGGGCATTCTTTTGTCTTATTAGTATATTTTAAAAATTAATGCACGCTGGGCTATCCTTACGTGCAATTAATTATCATGTGTGCCCCAAAACGTCGCCTCCCATAAAGTCAGCTTCGTTGCTTTTTCTGTATTTTTTTATTTTTTTTGGTTTGGTTCCGTCTTTTTCTATTGTATCGACAAACGAATGCATTATATAAGTAGTTTGTGGTTAAACATTATGTAAAATCATCCACATGCAAGGTTTAATGTACAAAAAAAAAATTAAGCTCATACTCACACATCCTCATCAAGCAGCTATTCTAAAGACCAACGTCAAACAAACCAAAAAAAAAAGAAAGAAACGCACCCGAAAAATCGACCAAAACGTCCAAAAAATACAATACCGTTTTGCCTGATGGCATGTACTGATATTTCACCGACCCCATCACACCGGTTATCCTTCCCCCACTCCCCTAGGTTGATTTTGTCCACCGATCCGCAGGTGTCACTGGGACTTTCCTCCCCTCCTTCGTGGCCAACGTGTCACGCCCGGTTTCTATGTGCGTGTGCAATAAAACATATAGAGTATATTTGCCCGATACTAACCAAACATAATCTACGCCCGGGTCGGTTCGGTTGGTTCCGGGATCCGCCACCCCTTTCCAAGCGCATGTCATGTCATCATACGGGAGCATTTTATTATATCCTACACCAGGGCACGGGAGCTCCAAAACTGGCCAAAGTGTCCCAAAAAACAAAAAAAAAAGGATACAAAACCAAACCCCCCCCCCCCACACACATACACAGGCGCGCAAAAACACAAATTGACAAAAAAGCAGAACGACAAAAAAAAGGCGACCAATCGAAAGTGTGTGCAGTAAAATAATAAGAATTAATTATCACCGAAACAACAAAAGCAAAATAATTATGCACTTATGCAGAGCTTCCCCCACCCCGCCTCCTCCTTCCCACCAAACGCCTACGTACAGCACTTCACCTGATCACTACAGCGTACCCTCCCTGTCTCACTCTTTTTATTTTTTAGGCTTTTTTATTT
>KB701582.1:3050-26999 GCA_000349165.1 Anopheles christyi | reverse complement strand
TGGAAGATAAAAGCGAGAACATAACACGGACTCACTCTACCCACCCGGATGCCATATGATTTTGAACAGACACACACACACACACACACACACACACACTCACATGTCCAAGTACAGAGCACAACAGCCCTGAGCGTGATGCATCTTGGTTTGCCTTGGAATGTTTCCACCATTCCCAATTATCCCGAGCTTCGCTGCACATGCACACCATTAAGCATTTGACCAACTAACACACACCTATACAAATGCACATTTTTTCCTTTTTGCCACATTTTTCATTCTCCATTCCTTCCTTTCTTTTTCAAGTGCAACACAAAATGCACTTAGCGAAACGAAGCGCAACAAAACGCACAACCACCACACGCAGCTTCCTCCCTTCCCACCAACACCATTTCCATCCTTCCCCTCCTTGATACGATGCACCAGGGACCAGGGACAAGGGAAAGGTGATACGATGCGCACCAGCAAATAGCAACAACAATAATCGACAGAAGTAGGCAAAGTAACAAAAAAAACAACAAGACACACATACACACGAAAAACTGCAAACGCATTCACATTTTAGTTGATGCACGGATGCATTTCCGGATGGGCACCGGAAGGGAGTGGGCAGAGGGAGGGTGAGGAGGGAATATTTGCGAAAAGTGGGGCTGTGGGGTGGAAAATGTATGCAATTGGATTAATACACTGTACCAACCTACTAAATATGGTCGTAAGCGGGTCTGCTGCTGCTGTGTTGATGTTGTTGCTGTAAGTGCTGCTGCTGCTGCTGCTGATATTCGCTCACTCCACATGCACCGCCACTTGATCTGTATGCACTTGATAGGTTGCACTTTTGCATTGGACGCATCTACTAAACATGCCTGCTCGCAAAGAGGAGATTTTCGGATTGCAGATAAAAATTTGTTTGATTTAAAAAAAGAAAACTGTCACCAAACACATGAGCAAATCACTGTTTTTTCGCACTAAGAAAATAACACTCCACACATTCTCAAGAAGTATGCTCCGCAACACTAAATACACCACTAAACTTCTTTTTTAAGCACACAAAGTAATGCATTTGCGGTTTTGGGTTTTAATAACATACACCCACGAACATTGAGCAACGGAAAGCAATTGATTTCCCGCTATAAAAATAAAAATGTAGAACTTTACTTGTTTTATGTTTGAACACCGCTGAGCACACGATAATACACAATCCGGACGCGTACAGGGCGAGAGCAGAAATACGACAAAACAAAATATGCTTTCTGCAACGCTTTGCTCTCTTGAATTTTGACCGTTTCACTTTTTCCATAGTGCTGCGGTGCAGTTTCTGTGAGAGAGCGAGCGAAACTGTGAATGAGAGAAGTTGTGAGGTATCGGAAGATGCTGCAAAGGAGGCTTTTCTACGGTGGTAAGAGTGTGATGGATAACATTGGTGTGCTTTCTCTCTCGCTCCGTCCTTTGGAAAACATCATATGGCATAGGCAGCTCACACACTGGAGAATTTTAACATCAATTTTATTTTGAGAGATTTGGAATATTTTATTTTTAGCTGATTTATTTCTGATTAGAAGACTCTAGCCTCTCTAGGTAGACGAATGTAATCAAAAACGTTTCGTTTCATTTGATACTCTAAATTATCACGTTTTACCTAGTGTTCCTCAAATTAGAAAACTTTCCCTTCCAACCAGTCGATACACCCATTCTCTATTCATCTTGGCAGTCAGAAAAGTCAAAGACGATACACAATGTTTGTTTACAATTAATGCTCCACCAAAAGTGGCTTCTTGGCAAAACAAAACGATTAGCCCAACCACATTTCGATTCCCGACTCTCTTTCTATTCTAAACCCATACTGACCACAACCAGCCAAAAACACACAACATGGAGCGATCCCGGAAAAAGGTAAGTAAGCGTATTTATCCCACCCGGCCTTATCCTTATTCTTACCAACAAATGGTATACGTTTTCTACACTCCGTTTCAGACGGTGGGGATGACTGAAGCCGAAACGTTTAATCTCATATCGAAGATACAGGAACAACGGTGCTTATGGGACAGAACGCACAAGGACAACAGAAGGCAATTGTGTCGGGACGAGGCGTGGGAAACGATATCTCGAAACATAGGCTACAACGCAGACGATCTAGTTGAAAAGTGGCGATCTCTTCAATCGACATATAGGAATTGCAAAATGCGTTGTCGTAAGAATTGCATCGAGGCTGCTGTATTAAGACTGTGCTTCAATAATAAAACGTTTAATTTCAGGAACTGCTGGATCCTCCTCGGTGGCGTGGGTGTACTTCCCTGCAATGAAATTCCTTGACGGAATAAACGACGGTGAAGAACGGAACACTCTCACCGTAAGTGAGACTAACGCTAGCAGATAGGTAAAAAGATATTTCTTTAAACTTATCTACACCATTACAGCCTCCGATGGAGCACGTAAACTTCGAAGTTCCAAACAGTCACAAACAAGTGCGCACAGTCAAGCTGAGGCTACGAAGGGTATACTTGATCAAACATTTTAAAATCATTACAATCTTACTCTTGTTTGAAGCATGTGTATTATACGTTGTTCTATTTTTCTACAGAAATTGCTTCCAAACGGCATCAAACGAAGACAACTGATGCGACGTACCCTCCCCACGAGTTTGAATCGACCGGAGCTGCACCTTAAAGATGAAGTAAAAGAGGAATCTGTTTCGAATTCGCCGTCTTCCCCCGATATCGATGCCACCCATAAAGATGTCAAACAGTTGGAAGAACCTTTCGGTAGTTCGCACGAATTGGAAGGAATTCATGGCAACGTACCAACCCAAACGCACCAAGCTCCTGTAATCACAGAAGAGGATGAAGATTTTTTCTACGTACAGAGTGTTGCGTACCTACTGAAACAGTTTCCTTCTCGAGTGAAGCGAAAGCTTCAAATCGAAATTCACGATCTAATCGTTAAGGCACAGAAGAGAGAGTACGAGAAACAGTTCGGAGATCCGTTTGACTGACAGTCATGAAGGATAAAGACAGAAGAAACACAAATTAATAATGATTGGTCTCGAAATAAATCAGGCAACGATTCTTATCATGTTAAATTTCAATGGTAGTAGTAGTGTTTATTTTAAATATACTGCATTTTTGCATTTGCCTATGGATGGCGAATGCTCGTTTGAATAATCGGGGCCGTTAGATTAGCCATGAAATAAGTTTGCTAAAGTCTACCGGTTATTCCATATCGCAGCGACCAACCAATTTGAAATGGTGTTCTGCATTTTAAATTCTTGTTCATATACACCTTGATCGTACACACATCTTGTACTATTGGCCTTGTCTTTGCTTGAGCTGTCTTTACAATTGTTTACATCCACCAAGAACGCCTGTTGACATGTTTTCCCTTCGGTGGAATATTGTTTGCATAGAAATTTAATCAAAATTATGCACTTGTTGTAACAATCCGTGATAACAAAACAAACATCAATATGGAGAGAAAGGGTAAAAGAAAGGTAATGAAAAATTCGTCTTTTAAACAACCGGTATCTTTAAATCGTTACTTTGTTTCTTTTCATTCATTGTTTACAGTGCATAGAAATGACCCGGGAAGAAACGCTCCACTTCATTGCGGAGGTCAAAAAGCACCGTTGTTTGTGGGATCGTAACGATGAAGCCCACAAAGATAAACACGAGCGTGATAGTGCTTGGGGAGCACTGTCCATCATTATGGAACATAATGCAGACGATCTAGTAGAAAAATGGGCCTCACTTCGCTCCTCGATGCGACAGTACCGATGTCTGATACGAAAGAGGAAGGCAGATGGGAGTGAGTGCAAGTGTGATAGGATTTGTCCGGCATTCTGTAACGAGCAGCCTTTTTTCTCTCTAAAGCTGTCAGTAGACTACCATTCATCAAGTGGCCCTATTTCTCCGCCATGCTGTTTACCGTTCATGATGAAATAGATGATATCGATGAAAGTCCTGTGATAGCAGTAAGTGGCAGCATTGTAAGTCTCAACGGCTAGCTTTGTGAGTAATATTGGTAATACATATACTTTCAGCCACCGACAAGGATACGACTGCCCCGGGCGGACCCGGTCGATACCAATGCAACTTCTTTGAAACGGCCAAAGCTTGACGAAACATCAGAGGAGCCATATTCGGAAGAGGTTCGAATTTCGAATTGAGTGTATAAAATTCATCAATACCTAAACTTGTTTTATTTTTGTATAGATGCCCACAAGCTCCACAACGCAGGAAGTGGGAGAGCTAGTGATTACACAGGTAAGCAGTCCAACATTTCCCCGAAACGGAATGGGAACGTTTTACATTTTCTTCCCTTCTAAAAGGCACCACCCCCCGCAATGGTAAGGCCAGTGAAGAAATCAAAACTACTGGCCAAACCGCACGCAAAGGAACCGGAATTTGTTGCGGTAAAGGTAGAACCATATTCGAATCCACCGTCACCACCGGAGCCCGACGAGAGTCACGGCTGCAGCATAATGCACTCACTGGACGAGGATGAAATATATGGACACAGCATTGCGCTGCAGCTGAAACAATTTTCGCCGAAAACGAAGCGGATGCTGCGGATTCAAATACACGACCTGATAGCCAAAGCGCAGAAGCATGCATTCGAGAAACGGTTCGGTGTGGCTTATGATAGTAAATTTTAGGAGAACTTAAAAACATTTAAGGACTTTAGTTTAAATGAATGACGTGACAAATTTTAAACACTGCAACGCACAAATCTTGAAGGATTATGATCCGTTTATTTTAAGGATTTTCCTTTCCTTCGTTCCAACAATGAGAGGGAGAATAACAAGGGCAATAACTACCACACCGATAATTGGCTACATCACACCATTAAACAGATTAGATCTAAAGAGAGACACACATACACACTACACATGTGGCCTTGTCATTATTTGCCTACAAAAACCCACGTACCTTTGGTAACAACAATAGTGAAACATAGATATAACCCTGCGTCCCTTTCCGCAGCCCGCGCCACGAATAACTTTAAGATTAGTTTACACTGCGTTTGCCCTTTTAGTATGGAATTTGATTCTGATAATACTGGATCATGTCGTACGTGCGCGTGCGGAAGTTTTGGTACGAATTCCGTATCACGCCGAGCATGTGTGCGGCAGCTTCCTTGCTGTTCTTTGTCGGTACGAAGCGTTGCTTCAGCAGCGTGATCGTTTGCCCGCGGAAGCACGGCAACCCGGTATCGAGCATTAGCGATACCAGCGTCACGATCGCATCCTGGTACGGACGAATGGCGAGGAATGATTGTACGCACAGATCGCAGAACCATTTGAACGGTGCCGCCTCCATCTTGCCACCCATCACCATGACCATCTCGTCTGTTAGCTTGAGATCGGGCTCGAACCCGATGTTACCACCCGGCGAAGATTCAAACATGAAGCCAAAGTCTACGGAAAATGGAGTTTTAAAGTCAGGAAAATGTGTATTTCTTTTGTATCGTGTGTATCGAGAGGATACTTACCGATATGAATAATATGGCCATCCTTATCGATCATGATGTTGCCATTGTGACGATCCTTTATTTGCAACAGATAGCCGATCACCGAGTAAGCGGCCATCGATTTGACAAAGTTGCTTCTAGCCGACTGGAACTCTTTGGAAGTTTCATCACCATACTGATGGAGGAAGTACTCGTACAGCCCGAAATCGGTCTGTCTTCCGAGCTGATCGCGCGATTTTGCATTCGGCACACACTCGATCACACCACACTAACGAAGAGAAGAGTGGCAAAACAATTAATTAACTAGTTCGACGACATTTCACGCGTTTTCTAACTTACTCCTGGTGCGGTGGCAACGACACGGTACGGAAACAGATACAACTCTAATCCAACCTGCTGGAACACGTTCTTGAAGATCGAGATCACCTGCAGGGCCAGCATATCCTGCCGTACGTCATCGCCCACCTTAAAGATGGCCGCTTGCCACGCTTCCGGACCGAGCGAGTTCAATCGCGGACCATCGATCTGTGAGTCCGGATTGTTCGACACCTCCATTGCCATTGTTTCCAGCTCGGTAATACCACAGCGCTGCACGCGGAATCGGGCGAGATACGGCGCCTTGGCAGCACTTTGCATCGGTGTGCCACTGTTGTAATCGATGTCGAGCACCATCGCTTCCGGGTTCGAGGGAAGGTAGCATCCCGACTGAACCTTGATGCGACTGAGCGCTTCCAGACAAGCCTTCTTCCGTGCTTGACCCTTCGCGAACGAACGGATCTCACCGCTTACGGCTGTGATTTTGCCGAAGAAATCAAACTCTCGCTCGTAGAACCGTTTCGCAGGGCCAGACAACGAAGAGATAATGTTTTGGGAAAGCAATTCCAGTGCGTCGTACAGAGCTGCGGGAAAACAAGAAAGAAAAAAATCGGTTTTAATGAATGCTCGCATGAAAAGGATCGAACGTTTGCGGTTTCATTACAGTCGCGATGGTGCATCTCCTCGTCGATGTACATGTTGGTCTGCATGTTCCAAACGAGCTGGTGGGCCACTATTTGCGACCGTTTCGAGATATGCTTGATCAGCTCCGTCACATATCCCATCTGGAAATTGGAAAAAAGTTTATCCATTAGCTTGGATTGACACGTCTCTCTCCTTCAATTCTTACCGTATCGTGTCGCAACGCTTGCACCAGCTGCGGAATGTAGGGCAAGACCGCTTCCGCCGGATACGAATTCAGCGTCTTCACTGCGTACTGTGCCGTCAGTGGATGGGTCGGATATTGGCGCGAAAAGTACGACAGTGCCTGTATCGGATTCACACGTGCCCACGTCAGCATGTACACCAGCTCGGGCGATTCATTCAGCACCGTCTTCGTGGTGACGAGATACTTCAGCGCTTCCGGAATGTGCACCGCGGCCATAGGATCCGAGCAAACCAACCGTGTCACCTCGTCCTCGATCGTTTCCGCATTACGGATGCGCTGGGGTAAAAACACGGCCAGCGCTGGATTGTAGGACCACGCCAGCCGAGTAAAGTCACGCCACACGTTCAGCTTCATCGGACGTGCCCTCCATTCGGCTACGGACTCTTCGCCCGGGATTTGCAGTTCGGGCAGCGCTAGTGGATTGGCCCAAATAAGCATAAACTCAATCTCAACGGCAAGCAGCTCGAGAATAAGGTTACGTTTCTTCATGTAATCCTTATCGTACGCATCCTTGGGGTACGGTGGACGCTTGATGCGTGCCGAGCGCTTGGATAGAGTCGACGTCGAGTGGGGGATGGTATTATACCAGCCGGCATTACCACTGCTCGTCGAACGGGCAACCTCACTTCCCGCGAGCGACACCGTATCGAGAGACACCTTCTGCACGGACAGATTCACCGAAGCCGTGTGCAGCTCGTAATCGCTCACCTCCGATGCGACGAGATGCTTTTTCTCGCTGCGCATCGTCTGCCAGAATTTCAACAGTGTCGAGATGTCCTCCAGCAGCGCCTCCCGCGATTGGCTCGGGCAGAGCTGCGGCCCGCAGAAGTAATCAAGTGCGTTCGCATATATTCGCTCCCGAAGAATGTTACGGGCAAGCGACTTTGGGATAGTGTTTCCCTGCAGCAAGGACAACCCGCACTGGAGCAGTTTGAACCGGCAGCCCACCGTTGAGATGTGACGGTTCTGCTTGAAATCCCTGCTAAATGGTAAACAGCGGTGCAGCAGCATACAGAACATTTCCACCTTGTCTCGATTGCAGTACTTGGCCGTGTCGACCATCTCCGAGAGTAGCTGTAACCAAATCTGGTGCGGCGCTACAACTATTGGCTTCGGCACCAGTCGGCAGCCCTCGTACGCTGCCAACGGGCTCGTCACATCGTTCTCCTCCGAAAACAGGCCCATCCGCTTATCGAACGTCGTCTGCCACGCCGTTACCATCTCCTGTATGAAGCACAGTTCCAAATCTTGCCTGGCGGTCAGTATCCACTGCCAGCACTCGACCGCCGTTTCCATGGCACTTTCGGTGAAGAGCTGCACCTGGGAGGAGGAAATCGCATGCAGCAACTTCCTGTTGGCGCTCGAGCACAGTATCAGATAGGCAGTCGCGCGCCACAATGCACCCCGATGCTTGGCGTCGCTCTTTTCCGCGCAAGCATCCCACACGTCCCGCACGAGCCGATCCGCCAGCCCCTTCTTGTCTTCGTCCTCCAGCACGGACAGAAGACCCGATATTTCACCCGCGTACTTGCTACGTAGACATAGCACCGACACGAACTTGGACGTGTCACTGTTTACACAGTGCGGCCGCTTTGTCGTTGTCGGAATGGACGCGTTCGTTACCCAGGTGTGCAAAATGGAATCGACGGCCAGTGCCAGCCCGCTGTGATTCGACAGAGTAGTCGAGGGGACCTGGTTCGGGTACTCTTGCAGATGACTGCGCGTGGATTTCGGAGCCCATTTCATCGCCTCGTTCACAATTCCCTGGCAACGGTCGGCAAAATCCTTCACACGGCTTTCCCGGGCCGGTAAACTGTCCATCAGCTGCAGTGTGTAGGGCGTTGAATTAACACGCAGAGTTGGCGTTTCCTCGTTGGGATCGAGTGTAAGCGAGAACGCTAGCAATTGCAGCACGTCCAGCATGCACCAAAGAACCTTTCGATTCCACAGCAGATGCGGAAACTTGTCGACCAGCTGGGAAAGGTACTGATCCGCGACCAGCTGGATTTGCTTGTGGATGTGGTTGAAGTAGACGAGCAGCAGCATTGCCTGTGATTCGAGCACTTTTTCACGCACCGAATCTTGCGCAAGCAGTACGCTCCGGAACTTTTCAAACACTTGATCGCCGATGCATCGGATACACTGCCACATGCCGTACTTGTCCTTGAGCAGCGCATTGTCGCACAGATAGCTCAGGATGGGTTCCAGGCTCGGCTCGGACGCGTTCTCCACACGCAATATCTCCAGCCAGTACACGCTCAGCAGGTAGGCGCACTGGGCAAACGTGAGCTTGTTAATGCACGCCGTTATATCCGCCGGTGGATGGTCGAGGAGTAGCAGAATTTGATTGCGTAGCTCCATCAAGCTAACACTACCGGATCGGATGGCGGAGGTGTAATTGAGCTCACGCATCTCCGACCGATGGGCCGTCTGGGAGATAAGCAGAGGTGATTTGGCCGCTATCTGCTGTACTCCCTGGTACCAATCGGATGGCCATAGACGGGAATTGGTGAATCCCATCACCACGCAGTACAGCCAAAAATCTTTGAACAACTTATGCAGCCGTTGCTTTGGGTTTTTGATCGGTGGAAGTCGCCGCACGAGAACCTTAAAAAGAGCAAAGAAAAGATTATCAGGTTTAACAAAAGTTAAAAGATATTTTTTATGAATGCCATCCTTACCGCAATCACTGGAATCAGCATACCCAGATTTCCGGCACTCGAGCTAGCCTTTTGTGCACCGGACGTACTGTCCGACGAGCGTTCCGCCTCGAGCCCGATCTGCACAAACAGCTCCAGCAGCTTCCCGAGCAAATCCAGCATCTCCAGCTCGCCCTGAATATTGGCGGCAATGTTGGCCAGCGCGTTCACGACCGCATCCGACACGTGATGGTACGATTTCCTGTAAACACTGTTCGTTTTTTTTAAACACCGACACAACGAGCAGCACAGCACGGGAGTGGTGGTGGTGGTGGTCGTGTCGTGGCGAAAGCAAAAATTTTGAAATTTTAGATGACTGATTCAGACGATACACAGATGATGGCAGAGGTACCAAACACAAAAGGCAAACGACAAAAAGCAAAAATTGGAAAGGTGTTATGCTTATCCTGAGGCTCGCAGGAGCGCACATGTTTGTTGAGCGTTTTGTTTTTGGGAATGTTCCACTTCCGGGTGAGTAAACACATTGGGTCAGTCACTCGGGTGTACGGAGATGGAGTACGAAGACGGTAGGTGGAGAAGAAATTTTACACACAGACAGAAATAGTACGGAGCATGCAACGGAAGATCAGAGAAGGAGGATGGTATCTGAAATATCTTGAGAAACTTAATCATATCATTTTAAAAGGCAGAGAGGGTGTCTTTTTAATGATTTATGAAGGTTAACCAAAAGAAAAATAGGAAATTTTGACATTAACAAAAAAGAAATATTAAAACTCGATTTAAGCAATATTTTGAAGAGACGTACACATAGTGTGAGATGGTGTGAATGATGCAATCGAAGCGGTGAATGAATGATATAAAGTTATCCAATAAGAGCACACACGCACAATGAAAACACATATAAAATGAATGAAGAAAGGGTGATCGAAAGAAGAAGTTTGAACCTTATTCTTCCCCCACCTATTTCCCAACTACATTACCTTTGCTCCGGATTGGTGGAGTAAGCGAGCGAGGCCGCCTGTACAGTGACACGCGAAAACATTTTCATAATCTCCTCGAACACCTGCGGCTCACACTTGGAGATGATCATGCAGCCAAGCTGATCGACGATCAGCACATTCTGCTCCGATGGTACCTTGCAGAAGCGCTGGATGAAAAATTGCAATATATTGTTGGTCGTTTTCGGTGTATCCTTCAGCGCAACCGCCACGTGTCCCAGCATTACGATAATGTTAAGCGACACCAGGCTCGATTCACTCTCCTGCTTTTCGGCAGTAAAGAGTCGGTTGGAAACGTTCGCCACAAGGGCGGGCACACAGTACTGATCGAGTGCGTGGGCTGAACGTAGAGCGATGCTAAGGTTTTCGATGGCCGCATCACGTAGCGCTTCGAAAGCTTCCTGCGCGGATTTGGTGAGTCCTTTCGGTTTTGTCGCGTGATCGAACGCTTTGAAATCGGACCCTTGCACTAAAAACGGTTGGCAACGGGGGAAAAATGTGAAAAAAGATTGTTGGATTGGAAAAAGGATTCCATGATCGGGATCGTTACTTACCCACTATGCGGAAAGGGGCATTTTCTTTATCCTTCTTGGTTTGTGCTTGCGATTGAACGTGAAGCTTCGTTAAGATTGGACTCGGATCCACCAGGAAGTCCCGCAAGTATGATATCGATGTTCCCGCAATGTTGGGGAATTTTTGCGCCAACTTACCTAAACCCTGTAAAAAAACAAATATGTAGTCAAATAATATAATAACCATCAAAAGATTAGAATAGTTTTTATACATTACCTCCAAACAAACCATCAACAATGGCATATGGTCCATCACCACCTTATGTCCCAGCACCGAGTTTAGCTTCTGGTAAAGACGGCTGCACAGCTTATCGGCCTCTGTAGGGGAAAAACGTTTCCAGTTAGATGGTTCAAACTCCTCCAACATAACTTCTCTCTTTCGAGCAGAGCCTTGCGCAATCAATTGCCAGAAGCATTGAGGATCATTTCAACAGTGGGCAGCAACCGCATTGCTTTGCGTGTTTGAGATTATTTTCATTTCCATTCTTTATACAAAACATACCCTTCCACCTTTCCAAAGCGAAATCCCCCGACAAAACTGTAGCAACATGAAAACGCAAGAAGGCAAGTAACGAAAAAAACAAATAAAAGAAATAAGGCAAAGTATGAACAGACAGAACAGAAACACAATCAAGCGCACCAAATCAAAGAAACCATCAAACGCGAAATAACGTAAAACCAAATCACCAAAATCACCTAAACCCATCGTGAACGATAAACTTTCTTGCAGATACGCTAGCAGGTCGCACAAGTTGTCGACTGGAACCGATAGAAATTGGGTCAGAACAGAAAAGTTTGGCCAATTGCACCGTGTTTAGATTGATACATTGAAGCTGCGGTGGTTTTGCCCGTTGAGCACAAAACGTACCTGTTTCATCACCGATTGCCCACACGAGTAAATCGACGCACGCAGCGTTAGCCATTACGTTGATCTTATACTTGTTCACGACGATATTCGTAGGGTCCCGTACCCGATCGATGGCATCGTGTTGTTTGTTTTGCAGCTCCGTTTGACCGATCAGGAACAGACGCTTCACGAACTCTTGTACATCCTTCGTGAAGGGTGTTGGCAAATCTACAATGAAAGAGGAATAAGCATGTATATGTGTTCTTCCCGTGCGTTTGCCCACTCCCTTGTACCTGTTTGATTTTGTAGGATCTCACGCAGCAGCGTCACCATCACAAGATTGATCGTCTCCGAGAAGCTCTTGTAGCCGTACGGTTTGATCTGGTTCAGCGCGTATATATCGCCCGCCTGTTCGTCCAAATGCTCGAGCGTCTCCTTAGTCAGTAGCTTTTTCGCCAGCGCGAAAATGGTCTGCAGATGATTGATCGGAAACTGTAGTCGATCGTTGTTCTCCATCGAATCGCAGAAGCGCATGTTCGGGAACTGGTTAAAGCTTGAGCCGTACTTTGCAAAAAAGTACGTCGTCGGATCGTATGGTACGGAGTAGAACGAGCTGAGCTTCTTCCGATTGCTATTGATCGATTTTTCTGTCTCGCCCGCATCCATGGACAGGCTGCCCGACATCGACCGGGGAATAATCGAGCGGAACTGACTGACACTCGTGCTGTCCTTCGCATCGACTGAATGCGGTGTTTCGGCCGACTTTACCACAAGAATTTCATCTTTTGGAAACAGTCGACAAAGCAGCGGTGGGTCATATGCAGCATAGCGGCCCATCGAACGGCTTAAACCAAGCAGCAGAGGCACGGTTGCCTTGCAAAGGATAATTGGGGGAAGAGTGCTGCTTTCTTTGCTACCTTTTATCATGTTTGTTAGCACCGTGAGCACCTCCACCTGGTTGAGGATGATTTCATCACGATGTTCAGGGCAACCGACAGCAATGTCGGAAAGTAAGCTGTTCAGGCAGAAGGCAAACTTTTCCGCCGTAGGTATTTCTGCAAGTCAAGGGTGGGATCGTTTGTAATGCGATACACCGTGATACCACCACCACCAAGGGAATCGTTTACTTCCCCGAGGGAATGCGTTATACTCACTATCGATTTTGTTGGGCTTGACGTCATCGATCCATACGGCCTTCGGGAGTGCCTTGGCGAGCCGTAGCAGGTAGGGGATGATTTCCTTTGAATACTGATAACCACTCTCCAGAAAGTACAGCCCAAGCGCAATGACCGCATCTTGGGCCCGGGAATCGAGACAGAACACTCCGGCAGCATTTTCCTGTGGACAGTACTTGAACAGCGTTTGCACCTGTGAAAAGAAGAGCGAAAGCAATTGCAACAACAAAAAACAGCAGAATGACTCAGGGTTAAAAATGTTAACGAGCGAGGATTTCCTGTTGTCTGGTAATTGACTACAAACCTTCTCCCATGGTGTGGGTTTTATCATGGCCAGTACACGGGCCAAACATTGGACGGTTTTTTGAAAGGAAAATCGCTCGTTTCCCACCATGGCTGCAGGGATATTTTTATCGCACTTATCAGCACCACTTTGCACTCCGTGCCAGGCAAATTTTCGATCCCCTTTTTTTATTTACTTTTTTCGTGTTGTGACGTTTGTGCGAAGACAGCACGAAGACTTCGAGCAGCGAATAATCCGTTTACTCGAATTTAAAAATAATAATATTTTTTTATCATCGGAGACAATTGGGGGAGAGAAGCCGATTGGAGGATTGTCTTAAATCATGGGCTCATTTATATTTAATTACATGTGATTTGTTTTTTTTTCATCACTGTACCTTTAAATAAGTTTTCCGAAGCTCAGGAAAAAAAAACATCTCCGTTTGACCTACGGGAATTCCACCGTGCTACCAAATGTCAGTCCTGTCAAAAGCAGAGGCATTTTTTCGTTCATTTTTCACCTTCAGCGTGGTCGCAGGGTAAACTGAGCGGGTGCGTTTTTCGGAAAAATATCGATTTTTCCCCGGCAAACGGCGTGCAGCGGATCGGAAATCGGCTGCCTAACTCTGTTGTTACACATCGCAACTTCCGGCTTGGGCAACGGCGTGTGGAATTCAGCCGGTGAACAATCATTTTCACGGCCACAACACAACTCTAGCGCTGCTGCTGCTCCTACGCCCGCTGCGACTACTGCTGCTGCTTTGTGTTCCCTTTTTTCTTTCACTGTGAAGGTAAGCACCGATTGGTGGGGCGAAAGTTACACACTCATACCCGTGTTATAGTCCCTTTTTGGCCCTCGTAAGACAAAGTGAACAGATCGCGAATTTGTAGCGAAATCTTCCGACCAAATTCCAAGTAAACAACGGGTCCTGCACTCTTGCACACAGCAAGACGCGTCACTTTCCATCGCGGCGGTGGTTCCGTTTTCATCATTACGGCAGAAGGTAGTAACCTTCTTCTCCTTCCTGTCTGTGTAAAAGGAATTGGTCAAAGGAAGTACGAAAAGCGAAAAGTGCGAGACAGTGAATGTTTTGAAAGATATGATTTTCTTTTCCTTCGCCGCCGCCGCCACCCTTCGCCCGTCAATACGGTGACGCCGCAGCAGTTGCCCGAGAAACAAGATGGTGGTGATGATGAACTTTTTTTGCGAATGTTGTTTTGCAGTTGTGTGAAAATCGACGCCCATTTCCCTAGCATTCCTCCGGGGAAGTGGTTCTAGGTCCGTTCAGTTCAGTTCGCGTGTATAAAAAGAAAAAACCAAGTATCAAGCAAAATGTCGAACGCGAAGAACTGCCGTGCGCTTGTTGATTGTTTGCCAAATTGGCGCAGTTCGATCGGTGGTTGTAGTTGTTCCAACTACCGGAGGACTATGTTCGGAGGTTTCCGGCGTCGGAATCAACCAGAAAGTGGTGGTGTCACCTAAGCCGACAGGTGGTGTTTAAGTATAAGAGTTAGTTATAACAAAAGTGCAGTAAACAAACAAGTTTAAAGTAAGCGAAAGTAAAGTACGGCTATAAGCAAGTCTGTCCCTGAAAGTAGTAGTTTATTCATCTTATCCGCGTGTGGGCAAATTGTTTATATTAGCCCATCGTTTTCCGTGTGTTCAGTTCTAAAACCAAAGTAAAAAAAGTCTCTTGTGTTCAGTTTAAACTTTTGAAAAAAAAAATCGAATCTTCTTCCCCTTGCGGTATGCCTAAGGTAAGAGAAAACAGCAAACGAGCCAACCCACAACCAAGTGATGTGATTATTTTGCAGAACCAGATCACAGAATTTCATTCTCGCTCCAATATTTGTATGTGTGTGTGTGTTTGAGTATGCGTGTGTATGTATGAATGTGTAAACAATTCTGGATCGGGTGGGGGCGACCGCTTCAAGATGATGTGGCGGCTGTATGGTTGTGAAAACGAAAAACGGAGGAGTGCAAGAACATAAACAAAGAGACTTGTGTTGAGGCTTGAGAAGGATGGTTTCCGGGTTCTCTGATCAGGTTACCGTATGTTTGTAAGTATGGCCGTTCCGCTCGACAGACCCAAAATGGATGGGATGGCAACTTCAAACAGTCTTGCGCATTCAAGCAAGAATTTAACGCAATCTGAACAAATTCTGGAGTAAAAGGTGCTTCAAACGGTGACGAGCGTTGTTATTAACCTTTTTTTTAATTACTTTGAATGGGGTAATTTGTTTTTGATAAAATTATGCTGCAATCCGCGACTAATCTGCTTTTTTCACTTGCAGCAGCACTACTTCCCTACGGCATATACAAACTACCCAAGAGAAGAGGTTATAATTATTGGTTGGGAGTAATCCCTAGAGCGAACACTATGGACAGCGATGATTCGAGACCGGGTTCATCAGCGTCGAACAGCTCCGATTCGGAGCAGGCAGCCAGCCCTGCAGGCGGAAAGGAGCAGGAAGACGAGCAGTCGGATGGTTCCGGCTCACCGTCCCGTTCGCCATCGCCCGCATCAAACGCAGGAGACGAAATTGGCGTTGGCGGTGGTGGTGATGGAGAACCGAATGATGGCAGACGGGATACCAATCGACTGTCCCGGTCACGATCCCGGTCCCATTCGCGTTCCAACTCGCCGGGCAGCTTGTCGTACGATGCCGGAAAGCAGGACTCCCTTTCCAGTCCGGCGAAAACGTTCGATGCCGTTAATTCGCCCTCCTATCTGAGTGGGGAAAATTCGCCCCACTCGCATCCCAAATCGCCCGCCTCCTCCTCGATGAACAATCGATCCAGCCGTAGCCCGAGCGTTGGCTCACAGGGTGAAAAATCCCTCTCGCCCGATCGGGAGGGCAGTCGACATCATGGCGAACGGCGGTACGATCGGTCGCGATCGGGTTCAAAGGAATCGAACCACTCGGACAACAGTTCTAGCAAGGCCGGTAGTCACCACCGTCGGCGTGGTAGTGTGAGCAGCTCGAACCGCCAGCACCGGTCACTGTCACGCACTTCAAGCACGTCTAATTTGAGCGAAAAGCTGAAGGGAGAAGAAATTTCCGACTGTGAAATGGAGGAATCGGACCGGGAGGACAAACCGCCTGCATCGCCGGAAGGGGGAGAGCGGAGAGAGGAGGGAGAAGCGGATGCTGCGGATGCTGCGGATAGCGGACCTGCCGCGAAGAACAACGCGCTCAACATGAGCCACGAAGATCTGAGTGATGTTAGTCTGGAGAGTGAAAACGAACCAGAACGGGAGGAGGAAGAAGAACGGGACAGTGAGGTGGAGAGTGTGAAGCGCCACGGAGACCGGGATGGTGGCCTGGATGATGATGGGTCGGAGGAAGAGGAGGAGGATGACGAGCACAGCCGTGAACCTGCCACCTCGAATGTGTCCGCATCGGAACGTGACGGCAGTGAAACGGGTGAGCAGGACCGTCCGAAAATTACCGACCTGCGGCAGAAACTCGAGGAGCGTAAGAACCAGTTGCGCAACATGGAGGCGGAAAAGCACACGATCAATGGTGGTAGCGGTGGAAACGCAAATGGTGCGGCGGTGCGAAATCACGACAAACTGCTCGAGAGCAATCTTATGGACAACAAGAACGATGAGGATGCACTTGATTTTGAAGCAGAAGAAGGAGAATGTAACGAAGCGCCGAAGGAGACTGAAAAGGGTGAAGATGCAACGGAGAAGAGCAAAAAGGAGGAGGCTAAGGTGGCAAAAGAAGCGGAAACGGCGGGTGACGGTGAGTTAGAGGAGGGTGAAGAGCTGGAGGAAGGTGAGGTAACGGATGAGGATGAGAAGCGGCCGGAAGAGTCGGAACCGAAACCGGTCTGCCGGTTCTACACACGTGGCCAGTGTACGTGGGGTATGAGCTGTCGTTTCCTGCACCCAGGCGTGACCGACAAGGGTAACTACACAATGTTCGACATGGTACGGCCCGTGCCAGTAACGCATCAGCCCCCGGGATACAGTGCTCATCCGGCACCGCTATACCCGTCCGACTATCGTCACGAACGGCCCGCGTTGCATCATCTGGCCCATCATCCAGTAGCTGTGGTCGCACCCTATCCGGCAACTGTTGGGTTGCCACCGCCCGCGCGTCCCGTTGAACCGGTTGTAGCTGAAAGCGCCTGGGAGCGTGGTTTGCGCACAGCCAAGGAGATGATGCGCAAGGCAAACAAGCGCAAAGAGCAGGACATTGATTTTGATGACAAAAAGATGAACCTTACGCTGACACAGGATGAGCTGGAGAAGGACAACTACTACACACGGGATCGTGCGTCTCCATCGGATGTAAGTGGAACTGGAACCGGTTACATTTTGCGTTAAAGATCACTTACATTTTAACCCTCCCTATTTCTAGCTGGCACCATCCTTCGCTGGACGACCACCTGCAGCCGTTCCGCCCGGTTATGATTATCCCGCACCAACCTCAAAGTATCCCCGGGGTGGTGGGGCCGCCGGTCCTGTTGCTCCTCCATTCGAGGAGGATGCGTTTGGACGTACACACCGCTACCGGGAGCTACCGTCGCACCGTATGCCCCAGTACGAGGACGAAGATCTCTCCAAGCGACGCCATCCGCGGGCCACCAGGGAAGTGATCTTACAACGAGCAGACGAATGGAACGACCCATGGATGCGTTCGAAATCACCCGGCCGAGACAAACGTGGGGGACGGCGGGCCGATCGACGAAGTTACAGCAACAGCTCCTCTTATAGCAGTTCCAGCAGTAGCTCCCGGTCAGGTTCTAGCTCGGACTCGAGCCGTTCGCCCAGCCCGACCACGACCAGACGCAACCGTTACGATAGCCATCGGTCAAAGGATGGTGAACGTCATGCGGGCACTACACACGTTCGCAAGGTGATACGCACCCGCTCACCAAGCGTTAGTCCTCGACGTGGTAAGTGATCGGTGGAATGATGCAGTCCAATATGCGGAAGGTGTTCATAATTGTGCATTAAATTTATTTGCAGCACGCAAAGGATCTCCAGTGCCGGTCAAACGAATGGACAAACGGGGACCATCGCCAGTGGTAGAGAAGCGGATGGTCGAGAAAGTGGTCGCATCAAAGCGAAAGCTTGTAAGTTTTGCAGAAAAATAACGAAGGATGCAAGAATGGCGTGGTACTTAAAGTACGTTTTTATGCGTTTGTGTTTGAATTTTAGTCTCCCCCGATGCACAAAGCAGCCGCGGCCAAACACCGCCGACAGTCGAGCTCATCCGGTTCCGGGTCATCCGATTCGAGCGATTCCGGCTCGGAAAGCTCGTACTCCTCCAGCTCATCCAGCTCGTCTCGTGGCGGCAAGGGAAGACCGGCCAAGGTTCGTGCGACAGAAAAATCCAGCAAATCATCCGGCATGGGAAAGAAAGGTATGTTTTTTGTGTACTCTGACGTGAATGCATTTAAAAAAAAATTACTAAACTCTTGTTTTTTTCTTTCTGTGCCTCTCTTTTGCAGATTCAAAGAAGAGCGATGGCAAGGGTGGTGGAGCGCAAGTCATTCCACCATCGAGTGCGGCGATGGAAAAGGCGAATGCAGCTGCTTCGAAAAAGTCATCGCGCCGGGAAGAGCTGTTGAAGCAACTGCGGGCCGTAGAGGAAGCGATCGCACGGAAGCGTACCAAGATATCCTAAATCTCCCTTTCCGCAAGCAACACCACCCTACTATACGGATAACTAATACAACTACAACAACAACTATTACTACTATACTTCTCCGTGTCATCACCACGATCACAATCATCCACTCTCCGTGAATCATCGCAATTCCCGGCTACAATGATAAGTGAACAGTTTGTTTAGGTAATGCGCAGGCATAGTCGCATACACTTTTCACCCCCACACATACACATACACACCCGAAACCCATTCCAGTATATGAGGACGAAATACGATGAAGGGAGGGAGATATCCTAAAATACATTATGCTTCCCCCTCACCACCTGGAAATAGAACATATTACTTTTAATTAAGCATAGGAGCACATGGGAGCAGATTCTTTACTTCTTTTTTTTTTTTAATTCACATTTTTGTTTTTCGTTTGACAACCTCCTGGAACGAAGAGTTTGCTAGAAGGGAACTAGTGGGCGCATCGGCAAAAAGAGTGAATTAGTTGCAACGGCGGTGGACTGGCGCCGGCATAGTTTGCGGACGATTTAAATGTATTCTAATAAACGATGAAAGCGATATTGCATTGCTTTGTTAAAAAAGGCCGAAAAAAGACAACTTTACAGTACTTTACAGATTTCCACCCACGTTCACTGACTTTATAGACAGAATAGGCCTGAAGTCGGCATTTGCCAGCCGGTTAAAACCCAAATCGATGCATTCCAAACGCTTCGGAAGCTGACTACCGGATACGATTACGTTCGTGATAAGGTTTTTGCTTAGCATCAGCTCCATCAGCTTTGGCATATCCTTGAACAAGGAAAGATCCACTAACCGCAAACGATTACTAGCAAGATCGATTGTAGTTAAAGACGCGTAACGAACTCTCGACTGTATCGTTAGATCCACCGATTTCTCATCACATTCACTATACAACTCCGAACAACAGGACTGCGGCATTCCTGGAGGTGGTATTTCGCTCGGCACATTGTGCTCTATCGTATGGATCCGGTTCGCTCTTAGCGTTACAATCTCGAGACAACTCATGTACGATAGTACGCCAAAGTCGAACTTTTCCAACCGATTGTTTTGCAAGTCCATGGACACCGTCCGTTCGCAACAGACGATACCGGGAGTTAAATGGAGCACCGTGATCCTGTTGTAGTAGAAGCTAACGTACCGTAGATTTGGCAACTGTTCAAACAAATCAAGCTCGATAGCAGTCAGCAGCGAGTGGGTTATGAACAATGTTTCCAACGATTCTTGCGTAAAGATGCTTTCCGGTATGGCCGTTAGCTGTGTACGTTCGAGGCGAACTTCCACCACATTTTGGCTTTCGTGAAGAAGTAACGTTTTAAGTGGAGTGTCCACAATATCAACGCTCGATCTGTTGGCCGTTAGTTTTAACATCAAACTGTCCAGCTGAGAGTGCTGCAGAAGGAAGTGACGCAGGTTGGAGAGGTTCGGTAGCGTGGTAAGATCGAAAATGGTTCCCTTAATGTAGGATACCGTGAGCTGGTCCGTGGAATTGTTCGGATAGGCAAACGCGAACGTGTACTCTTCGTCGAGGTCTATATTTTCCAATACGCACGTGACACCGTTGCAGATAAACTTAAACGGTACGGTGTGTTGAAAGAGCGGAAAAAACAGAACGATGGTTACACTGCAAAGCGAGCGAAAAGCAATGTGGGGTAGGGTTGCGTCGTAGAAAATGGTTGCGAAATGCGGAACAATACTTACCACCAAACGAAACGATTGGTTGTCATCTTTATGCGATTTTTAAAGTTAAACTGAAGCTATTGTACGCCGTTAGATTGTATCTATGCGTAGGGCGATCAAAGCATATCCTGCGTAATGTGCCTATGCATAAGGTTATTGTATACGCACAATTCAACCTAACGTACTTTTAATGAGCCAGACTACTTTATTTTGCTCTTATAACAAGCACCATTCATACGCTGACACGCTCGGTGAATAATGGGATATTTTAACCGGGAATTATTTCGCCCGGTGGTCTAATGCATGACGCACCTGCTCCTGTAAAGGCCGGACGTAGTTCAATTCTCATCCGGACTATCCCCCCATAGCAAGGCCTGACTATCCGGTTACGTGGTAAAAATAAGTCGTCTAGTAAGCCTGTATAAGGCCGGCATGACCTCTCGTAGGTCGTTTGCGCCAAGCAAGAAGAAGAACCGGGAATTGATGTTTTAGTTGGAGATGTTTACGATCAACTATCATAATGGTCGTTGCATAGCTATGGATCGCTATGTAGTGCTGTTTAGAATATGTTGAGTTATTTAAAGTCACGTTATGATTTACTATAGAGCGTTCGATTTAACGCTCTAACTCTCAAACAGTGCGAGCAATCACACCGCTTGCGCTCACTCAAAAGAATCAAAACTCTCAAATCTAGTTTAAAGTAGCTCTTTTGTACATGAGTGTAGCGCTCGTTTTAATGACGTTGAGCAAACGGTACACCGAGGTGCCTAATTCACTTATTTGAGCGAGTCGAGTCATCACTCAGACGAATATAGAATAGAATACAGGCTTTCCAATAGAGTTGAAGCCTGTGTGCGACTCTGGACAATCCTGCAGCTGATCTAGATTTTGACTAGATCTAGAGATTTGTGTCCAATTGGGTGATAAGATAGTAGCTTGAAGCGTTTTTTGGTCGTTGCAAGGAAGTGCTGAAGTGAATGATCCTAAACCTGTTTTCAATCTTAAGCTGCAACAGTAAGACCAGAAATAGTCAGGAAATTTTCAAAAGTTAATTATGTATTCAAACCATTGTGATTTTATCCGATTTCTATCGGGAGGATCACCGAAGACGTTTGAAAAGCTATAAGTTTGAAGAATCTGCAAAAAAGCAAAGCACGACTCAAAATGAAACAGATCAACTATCGGCAACCGGCAACTGAAAAGTAGGATTGAGCATTGAACGAAAACTTCCCATTGTCCAGTAGAGGATCCCTTCAGATGCTCTGCCACGGCAATCAACCGGCTTCGGTGCAATAAACGCCCATTAAAACTCAGCCAAGGTCATGCTGTGGCGAACAAGATGTGCATAAGAAACTTTCGCTAATGTGCAAGTATCGATTGCAGGCCCTCACGGGTGAACGGGGTGAAAAGTCCTTCACATAATTATGCCACGGACAGTGCCGAAAATGCAAACAACGGGCAGAGCAACACAGCACCATACACTGACCCAAGAAGTCAAGTTCAAACCAAGCGTTACAGTTGATATTGAAACAGGTTTGCACAAAACAGCAAAAATCTCTGACACTCTCCGAACTGGAATATATTAACATACCCGGCGTGACCGGCTTCAGTCCAGTTTGGCAAACGTATTGGGGACAGGTTTTATTTTTTTTTTGGCAAACCGGTGCATCATTTTAGGCATCGTGTTGGGCCCCGGCTTCCAGAGGGACATTTTTGTAGAAAATTCTGAGAAGATGGTACAATCGAGGCGGAACAAGCGACGAACCGTGGCACTTGCGGCAGTGACGGTTCGGTGAAAATCTTACCAAATAGACCGTGAGAGATCATTATACGGTGATAAGTTTGCAAAATTTTGCTCACTCACTGCGCCGCTATACGCCGTCAAACACACACACACACAATAGCCGTGGAGGGTCAGCATAATGTCAGAATCGGTGTGGGGGAAAACCCCATCTCGCGACATAGTAACTCCGACGAAGGGCGCTAAGGTAATGGCGCACACTACAGCACACCGGAACAGAACACAACGAATGGGTATTATTCTTCTACATCATTATATTTCAGCCAAGCAACGGTGCCCTCCCTTTTACCCTATGGCGACACTAAGGGCAAATTGAGGCATTACGAAACGCCACTGCACGGAATATTTTGAGGGGACGCGATCCCGTGTGGCTTGGGCGCAAAACTAGCTTACATAGATGGCTTACAGACAAAAACATGAATTGCACAAACTTTTTCCCCACTGAAGCAGGCCGTGGAAATCGTTCCGTCGCTATAGGCGATCTTCACGCATACTTTAATTCACTCAGAAAAACGCACTCACACTGAGACACCCGCCTAATGAGAGCCGCCCCGTTTTTGGGGCAGGTGGGGAGCGTGCGGTGAGTGTCCTAAATTGCTTAGAAATAGTGATTTTTTTCTTGGTTTTTTGGTACACAAAAACGCTCGGCACACCTGAATTCGGTGTTCGGCTGTTCCAAAACTCGGGCCGATCCTCAAATGGTTTGATAGGTTAGGGGTCGCTGTGTGATGCTGCGGGAAGATTGTGCCTGCGGAGGCATCACCACATTCGCCGCCACCTTCCGCTGGCTCGACTCGCTCGTGAAGCAGGTGCAGAAGATCATGTAGAGCATCTTGCAGCAGAAATCGGGTGAAACCGATCGCTTGCCAGTGAGCACATCCACCAGAAAGTCACACTCCTCGTGTACCTGGGCCATGGTTGGGAATAGGAAGAGGAGTTGGTACGATCGTTAATTTATGACAGCGTGCGCTTAGAATGTTGTGAAGATCCGGTCACGATCTGCTAGTTACGTACCTTAACTTCCCGCACTTCCTCCACACCACTCTCGATGCTGATCACGAAGCTCGGGTCACTCTTTTTCCTTTGCAGCAGCTGCATCTTGCCAGCGGGAAAGAATTGTGCAGATAATAAAACAAAAAACAGCCAGTCAGACCTAAGGACGAGTCTACTAAAAGTTTCTTTGAAGAATTGCAACCGCTCTCACGATCCTACTACTGGACGCTTTCTTGCGCCACAACGGTGTGTGCCCGCGATGGCTTAGATCATGATCGCGAACCTCACGAAACGGCAACAAGCTGGTCCCTCCCCACCACGTGCTTTACAGCTCGCTGAGCGCGTCAAGATGCATGCAGCGCGTGTTCGGATCACTCTCGTGGAGCGCTTTTTTTGCTGTTGTTGTTGTGTGTGTTTGTTGAAAAGCACATCACTTGCGATCGTTCTGTCTCACTCTATTTTCCACTCCCACAGAGATGTATGGGCGCATAATGGCATACGCAAACTAATACAAGAGGTAGGCCGGCCAGTTCTTAAGGCATCGTAGCTCTTCGGGTGCGTAGATTTCCTTACCGCAGGTCTTTACGAACTTTAATCGACTGCCCTACCAAAAAAA
>KB701571.1:0-24049 GCA_000349165.1 Anopheles christyi | reverse complement strand
ACATTACGAACATACTACTGTACTAAACATTTTAATTCGGTTGCCATATAATCCGCTTCAGGTCCCACGGGGTTCAGAAAGGTGAAACTACGCTCCAGCGCGACAAAAAGTTCAAAAACCCGTGTCAAAGAGTCCAGAAATGGTGCGAACAGCATTATATGGACCGAAAAACCCTGTAATTCACTTTTCCCATTTTCAGGCCTTGAGTCATTTAACCATGCAAATAGACGTAAACCGCAATTTCGAAAGAAGTAGCTCAATTCTACAAAAAGAGCAACTCTCCGCGCGCGACATTTGAGCTAATCTGTATCGTTCACTGACTATCCTGCTGTCCAACTACACCAAGTCACAAAAAGCCAAGCACCATTAGTCGCTTTAGCAGACCTTGGACCAGCAATGGTTGTCGTGCCAAAGAAGTAGAAAAAAATCCCAGGTTCGGTCTGGAAGCATGCGACATGATAGGTTCAAAAAACCTACTAGGTTCGTTCCGTTCCTAATTAAAATTAACCTAATTCCGCTCCCTTCTGAAAAAATTGAACTTTTGCATCACTACCGTTGACCCAACGTCAGTCACCCAGTGGCTGCGTACGAATTAACGGTGGGTTAAGGGATCCATCCACTTTGTGGCCACAACATTTATGAACCGTTCCGTCAAGTGCAAGTGAAAGACGAATAAACATTTGGTGTGGTTTCACTAAACGTTGCGGTCGTATTCCTCTTTAGTACTTCCGTACACTAGTATACTATCGTCAATGTAATTTATGGTTGCTGCTAGTTTTGGGTTAAACAACTCCTTTGAGTAAGCGGATCGAACCACTCGCGTTCACTAAGATGAGCGGCGATGTGGTGTACGGTTCTATCGTGTTGCCTGGAGGAGCAAAGCCGTGTTGGCGCGATTTCCAATCAATTCCTTGGGTCAGGAAAGTTGTTTCGCACTGAACCATTTGGAAGCGCATCGCGCAACGCACATCGCTCTTGAGGCCTTTTTTTGTTCTATCGCACACATTTGGGCGCATGGCTTCACCCGTTGATTCAATCGAAAAATGCATATCGCTCATTCAAGAGAAAACCGCACGCGTCTCAACCTACGATTTGCTCATTAGAACATTCATCGCACACCGCTCGTTGGAACGATGCTCACAATCGCGAATTTGAGCGAATTTCGCCCATCACTTCTTCGCTCACCTTTCAGTATGGAGTTGTTTTTCACACGGAGCGTACTGTGCGCGCTTATTGAAGTGAGCGGAGCGATTGAGGTGATGATGTCAAGACACCGATCACAAGTCATCGATTCGCTATTCCGTTCCTCAGTAAGAATTTGATGAATTTTTTTTCTTTAATATTTGTTTCTGATTTGTTTTACACAAATTCATCTTTGATTTGGTCGGTCACGGATGACTTATTGTTTTTCACCCAACGAATGGCTAAATGGATTTTATATTTATATTTATATTTTGTTACATCGTTTAATCCGTGAATTCATTGGTTTAATTTCGATGATTAAGATGTGAGCAAAATAAAAATAATTATAAATTCGTTCTTACCATGTTGAGTCTCTAGCAATGATGGACATCAGCGATTAAAAATGGAATGCCCCGTTATTTTTTAATTTATTTTTTTATTATTGTTATTTTCAGTTTCGTTGTATAACCCACCCCAAAAAGAAAGAGTAAAATCCCCACAAACATCTGTACAAGAGATGTCTCCCTGTACAGGTTAAGAACTTCACGGCTTAAATTCCGCACATCTGTTCTTCTTAGTCAGTTTACTTAGCTTATGGTAAAGATAGGGAAACGCATTATCATAAAACAACGTTACCATAGTAAGGTATCCTGGAAATGAATGTACAGCGTCAGGGTATGGACATTCGTGTTGGCAACTAAATCTCTACAGATCCCAAAAACGAGCATAAACAGGAACATGGTCCAGATCTAGGTATGATGATTTGCATCGATAATTCTGTCAATGTTTGGTTGAGCAATGTTAAGTGAGCTAGTACATAACAGCATTATACTTTTTCTTGGTTTCTGTCTGTATGTATAACATAGCTAATACCACTGTTTCCCTATTTTATGAATTGTTGCCGTTTGGTACTGAGAGCAAACATTAAACATGATTCCAGAGCGTTCACTGTACATTTGGTATCCATTGAGCATTTCCTGGAGACTTGCTTGCCTTACAAATTCCGCGCGTGCGTTTGATGTGTTTAAAAATAAATGTTGCCCAACGAGCTGCATCGACCCGTACCCGGTAATCCCAGTTACGATCAGGACCGTTTCTAAGTGGCGGGTGCTTGAATGCGAGTAGAGATCGAATCGATGTATGCTCATTTTGGGGCGACTAAAGCGAACGAAATCATGACTAATGGTAGTAGCCACCCAGCTGCCGTCTTAACTAGTGGCTTACAACAGACGATGTAGCATCTTCAACGGTCACTTTCCGCTTCACGAGCGCGTTGTCATTGCAGTCGACGACGTTGAGTGCCGCCTTGCCCTGCATTAGGTGCGCCGCCTTATCGACATTGTTGTTTGTCAGCTGGTCGACCGATTCCGGCACCGACTGCTGTTGCTCCTTGATATATTTTGACAGCTTGTTGTAGATTTGGTTAGCTTCGGTCGTGCGGTTCTCTTCCTCCTTTTGGCGTCGCATCAGTTCCTCGTTCTCTTTCGACAAAATGTCCTCGTCCCGTTCAGATTGCTTCAGTTCGTCCGGAATGAGCGCGTAACCCTCGGATTGCAGTATCTTGGGTTTGGGCGTGTAGATCGAGTTGTAACTCGGATTGGACGGATGCTTCCAGATGTTCCAAAGTGTTGTAAATGCACTTCGGCCTTCATCTGTACCATAGGTATGGTGCGACTTATCACCGGTACGCATTACACGGTTCTTTACCTGAAATTCGTTAAACATTAGGTTACATTGCAATTGTTGCATAAATCCGTCATTACTTACCATATTCGGGGTAGCCGTTTTACGATCGGTAACTGCACCAAACTTTGCCAGCAAATCGATAAGCGTACCGGTAAGATTAAGCGGCGTTCCGTATTCCGATGCACGATAATCCCACGGGAATGCATGATGGTAGTTGTGCCAGCCCTCTCCAACAGCGACAAACGATACAAACATGTTCTCCACCGGCCACATGGTCCTGCACGTGACAAATTGTCGAGAAGAAAAAAATCCAGTAAGCGATATGAACAGCTGGACCACAGTCGTCCATAGTACTTACTTGTCGTAAGGACGAGTTCCAAACATATGTGCTGCACTATTTACAGACCAGGTCGCGTTAAGGCTTAGCACCGTGCGGAAGAAGAACGCTACGAATAGTGCGTACCACGGGTTTTCTCCCCAGAAGTACACCGGAATGGCCGTGGGGCCAAAAAGGGCAAAAATTGTGTACAGAAGTTTGTAATGACTGCAAGTAGAAGACGTAGATATTAGTAAGCAAATGGATTTTATGATACAGAACAATTATTTCGTCTTATTTAATTACAGCCGGTATATCCCGGTGGTCTAATGTAGTGCTACGTGACGTTTTTCCCGCTGACCGTTTGACCCTCCGTACCGAAATTGATCGGGAGCGGAGGAAGAGGGGGGGAGGGGCGGAGTTGTTTGAATCGTTATGATCAACTCAGATAATAAAAAATACCAGTACATGACAGGTGAGGGTTCATCCTGAGGGTATATCACATGGCAGTTCACGAACAGCATCGATTCTTTCTGCTGCAATCATTGATTTTAGACGACCCTCAGAATAATCGTCGATGACCGAATGTTAATAACGACTCAATTCCAAATAGTACCGATTTACAGATGCTTCATGATCATGTGAAAAATTAATTTCATCGATACACTGTTATGGATATAATTCCTTTACAAAGTTGTGAAGGAATACTGGCCCAAAAAGGTCCACTAGTCAATTCCATTGACACGGTTTATTTGAGTCGTTGTAAAAATTACAAACAGGACTGGTAAAACTCTGTGCTGAGTACGTATTTGCTGCTCAGACGATTGCGACGTAACGATAGTTCGTTGATACGATATGGGAACAAATGTTCCCGCAACCTTTTTATAGACCCGGGCCTAAGTAGTATGATGCGAGGGTTCAATATAAACTTCTCTAACTCTTTTTTTTATTCCGGTAATGGCCAACTCATATTGTCAGATGATTGTAATGCAAAGTTGATGCCCATTCCATACGCAGCTACAACGTTAGAGATGCTTTTTATCCACGCTGCTGGGCTGATGGTGCTGCTGTTACAGCTTATCAGCAACAAGGTACTATATATAGTTTTTTTACAGATACCTAATCGTGACAATCAATCTGAACAGCATCAGTGCAATGCCGCACCAGGAAAAACACGCGTACTGCAAAGCTATGATTACTCCCTCCGACTAATCTAAGACCATTTCTTGTCAGTTCCCCACGGAGGCCACAAAACCACGCAAACCAGTCCTATCGCATTTAATGCATGCCCTGCATCTGCCAGGCCACCAGTTCGCAGAACGATTGTATCGCAGCCTTGAATCGATGACTTCCTCCCTAGAGCGTGGTTTACCGATGGATGTAATTATCAGACGACGGACTGACTGGGGCTGTAGGTTGATTACAATAAGAAAGTTGCCACTGAGAACTGGCTTCCACCGGGGCTTCGCTGGGCGCTGACCGCTGCATTATTGGTTGCAAGCTAATGACAATCCCCAAGCCGATTCATTAAACGTTTCTTCGTCAGTAGAACAGGACAACGTGATGGATACGTTGCTGATGGTGTCGATTCTAAGCTCAGAAACACGTGTCGCTTAGCAACCGATGCAACATAGAGACTTTGCGTGAAATTCATTCTCTTACCCTTGTTAGGGATTTGACCAGTCAAGGATAACGTGAGATGTATGATGAAAGAAAGACCCACAACTTAGAGCGTACGTTGTGTATTCTCCTGCAAGTTACGAGTCGTTTCACACACTCACCCTGTTAGCACGCTTTGGGTGCCAGATGCCAATGCTTACAACGATGAGTCGCCACACAACAACATGCCTATTGATCTGTGTGTGAATGCACACTAACCGGCGGCGATGACCATGAATTGAAGTTCAATTATTGCGCTCTGCCCGGGGGCACCAAATTGTTTGCGCACAGTAAAACCTACTCTTGATGCGGGGCACGACCACTTCATCTTCGATCGAGCAGTAGGCCAACGAAAAGAGTTGTATCTAAGCATGAAAGATTTGACCTTCTGTGCTGAGTGTTGGTAGCCTTCAGAGAACATCAAGGATCGGATGCAAGTGCGCTTTTCTTTGATCCGTTGGCCGTACATTAGATGATCGGCACCATGAAAATGGTGCTGGGGGCGCTACGGTTGTCCATAATTACAACGGTCACCTTTCAACATTGGAGAGTTGCAAACGATCACAATTGAAGGCTTGGACAGTTATTGTTGATTTGGAGTTTTTTCTTCGCTTTTTTTTTGCACCGTTCACAAAATCAACCCTCGAGCCATGTTTAACTGATCTACAAAACATTCAGTCTTCGGCATCGATTTGAAAGGTTTGCAAAACTGATGATAGCCGTGCACTATTCGGATGTGTTCGTTTCTTTCGTTTAATTTGATGATCTTGGAAACAAATGGCTTGCCTTTTTGCCACACGGAAGTATCGTTTGTGATAGTCGGACACTCAGTCGTGCCACTGTTAAGTGTAAAACCAAATGAATCTATTAATAATTTCAACACCATCAATGTTCGTGTCTGTTTCTGAAAAACAGCTGAGTTTTCTGTTTCGCTGCCCTACCCAAGATGCTGTGTCGTGCCATCCCGATTGAGACAACTTTTTTTTAAGATCTTCCTTGACCTACATACTGAATGTTAACCCGTATCGCGGTTGTCATGATTCCTCTGTCTACAAAAAAAAAAAAATGCTGATTTTTTTTTCTAAAATTTTGTCCAAAATTCTTACACACATACAGAAAACGTTTGAATAACTAAAATAAACACTGGAAATCCTCAAATTTAAAAAAAGCCTCCATATCTCACTTCAGTGACTGAATATTTTATGCAAACCGAACAAAAGTGAGATCTGTTGTGTGTTAGTATGGCCTCAGGTCCATTTTGAAACCCCAATATACGATTGCGCAAGGTGTTGAGTTACTCCTACTCCACCATACGCATATTGTTTCATTCATACTGTGAAAAAATGTAAATCGTATGCGCCAAGGACTAAACCGCACATGATAAGAGATATGCGCTATTTTGAACTCTTTTATTTTACTATCAATGGAATAATGTTCAATTTACACAAATATGCCGTTATGAATCAATCTACCTGAAATAGGCACCACATGCTATGCGTGCCGACCCTACTAGACGTAACAATCTTCGGAAAACGATCAACATGCTACATAGGTACATAGAAAAAACACTATCGCAAAATCTATATTAAACCACCATCAATCATGACATGGCCTCGTTTTCGGCTGGAAAGACACCGAACGGGAGTCAATCTGTGTTACAATAGACTAAACGTCGCCGAAGGTTATTCAAACAAATGATTCGTTCGTCGGCCGATCCTGACGTTCTTTTGTGAAGAGCGACATAGACATGTGCAACTAAGGCATCGTTAGCCAAGGGCTCACTTCTATACTTGTCGAAAACTTTTAAAACTTCTGCAATAACTCTAACAACGGTCGGTTAATGCCAATCACCGTGGCGAACAAGGCTGACCTCGGACACGCCTCTTACAAACTAATCAATATCAAATCTAAAGGTCACTTACAACGATCACAGTGCATGGGTTGTTGGGTTGAGATTTGTATTTGGGGCTTATCCAAAACATCAAATTAATCTTGCCTCTAACGTGGTTTCATTTTCTTGTTCGAAAAAAAATAGGGAAACTCCTTTTCCCTGTCTCTAAATGGGAAACAATCGCATGAACAATGGTACGTTTAAATGATGGGGATTTCTTGACTACCACAAATAAAGATTGGTATTTAAATAAGAAATATTAATACTCCAACCAATCGATCATCAATCAGGATGACATGCTAACACGATTGATATCATTAGTGTAGAAACAGCTGGCAGATTCAAAGGCACACCAGCGTTGCAAGCGTATTTGTAGTTCGGTGTTTGGATAGTAACCTTCTCGCTACTTCAACGCATGTTGCAGGTGCTTGACTTTTGGTTGGCGTTGCCGAAAAGAATCGCCTTTCGCTACAGTACGTCAGTTGCGCACAACGGATTAATGCGCTAAAGTTTGTTGAAAATCATCCACTTGCCCGGATGCTGGAAACGATCGACGCACAATTTTTACGCTTCATTAAACCTTTTTCTACACTACGCCTCATTTCGCATCATAGCGCACAGGCGTCGAAAATGAGATTGGATTTTACAACACAAAGCACAGACGTCAGAACTGTGGCTGCTTCAGGCAATCGCGTCGATCTAAATTAGTTAAATTAATCGCAACAAATGTATCTTGTTTTTGATGAAAACAGGAAATAGAGAAATCCTTCATCCTCTCCAAACATTCTGCAACACAATCTCTCTCTCTTCTACTTCTTACACGACGAGCTTGTGTCGGATGTGTCTTTCCGTGTTTTCCATTTGCGCCGTCTGAAACAATGCGTTTCACAAAGACTCCAAGAGAATGACTGGCAAGGATTTTCGTGAACCAACCACACGACTCATGGTCTGCCAAACGTAAAGCTAACGTTAAAATTTATTCTATTTCTTGAACTTATGTATTCAATACTGGAGGACACCACGCGCTAAATGTCACAAGGTCAAACGTTTTCTTTTGTCTTTCTCTTGTGACGATTTTTGACAACTTTTTCCAACCACTACAACCACGAGTCGATAGTCACGAGCAACAACCGCTCGTTTGTGCAATAACGCTGAACTGAATCAAACGAATGATCAACCGATCAATGTCTAACGGGTATGGTAAAATGTTACCTCGAGATATTGCGCAAAGTTATTCGCAGAAGTTTCAAATATGATACAAAGATAAGTACGAAACTGGCACTAATACTATCGCGGTTGACTCATTGGGCGAAAACGTTGGCGTGCTTTAAAATTGTGTCGTTCAGTAATCGAAAAAAATAATTTAAATATTTTTGAAGGTAAGCTCCTGTTCGCTATCGGTATTGAAATTTTATGGCATGGCAATATTGCACAAGCGTATTTGGTGCTCCACGCCGTAACACGAACGCTTGGACATCCTGTGGCTGATGTCTTTCCGAAGCCTTGTAACCGATAGTCAAAAATCATTGGCAAATTCAAACAAGCTGCCGATTTTATGTTGCACTATGTTCCTACTTTCCTATCGTCTCGCTTTTCCATTTCATCACTATTACTCGCTGTCTTATTCACTTTTTCGGTGAGTTTGTCTGTATATCTCTTCTTAGTGACGAGCGTCATGGGGAGATAGAGAGGATAGCGGTCGCTGCATAACTTTAGTAAGGGTTCGTCGCCATCGACCAACGCAAAGATTAGGCAATCTACGAGAAACGACTAGTGCGACGGACGGGCGTGTTGACGGTTGCGTTCGTAACGGTACGTTGTCTCGTAAGATTTGGGCCCCCAAAAGCTTTAAAGAAAACCAAAATTAAGCAAGCGCCGAGAAGAAAGCTTTGCAATGAATATGGTGCAACACTTGACTAGCCACACATGCGGGGAAGTTGTGGAACTATCGGTGACCCATCGATTGTACTCGGCCTGGGATATTTATAAACCTAACTCCAACTGCTAGCGGGACGTTATAGTAAAGCGCATCTCAGGCCTATGACTGTGACATAGAGTGTTTAAATTTACAATGTACGTCTTGAGCTAACTGGAGTAGAAAAACGGCACCAAGGTCAGCAGAATGCAGAGTAGAGGGGTGGTGGCACACAGCTCAACGGCCGAGCAAATGTCAACGATCTCTCGGACATGGACCAACCGTGCCGAAAATGGCTGTGCGCGGACATGGTCATTAACAAACGGCCGTCGAATAATGGAATAGCCAACCATGTCGGTGGCTCAAGGCAGTGGCACACGCATGGTGTACAGAGCGTCCGCCCCGAAGGTTGGCTCTTTCACCACGATGATGCTGGCAGGCACTTTCGTTATGATGATGGCTTCGATTGCTCACCGAACTTAAACGAATTTCATTAGGAAGGTGGGCACTCTAGCCATACACTGTAATTGATCGATGGACACCCCGTTGCGAAGGTTAGGTGCATCTCATTATGAATGATGACCGTGAACGCTGGCGACTGCTGTCGTATGCTGTGAACGCTGTGCATGAAACAGTACATTGGAACAAGGGAGCTATAATATTGGTACTTACTCCTTTTGGAACATTATTAGCGGATCTGCTTCTAAATCAGACATGTCGATCTTCTTGCCGTACTCGATGACCTGCATTAAAAAACGAAGAACGTTTTTTACTAACCAAGCAAGCCTCTAAGCATGCTTCTGCCAGCCTTACCTTCGGGTGCTTCTTAGAAAGGAGCCATCCAATGTGCGAGAAAAAGAATCCACGATTAGCGTTGTGCGGGTCGGCGTCCGTGTCCGAGAACTTGTGGTGCTGTCGGTGGTCACGAACCCACACGTACAGGCAGTTCTGTCCGGCCAGCGTATGCATCCACAGTAGGATGATCCTCAGCCAGAGCTTCGCCTTGAACGCCCGGTGAGACCAGAGTCGATGTGCACCCATCGTGACACCCTGTCCAGAGGCGTACATCAGCCAAAGTGCTGGAGGAGAAGTAAAGCGACAAACGCAGGCATCGTGATAATAACGCGTAACAATACACGCACTCGGGGTAGTTTATACGTACTGTAAAGTGTTGTACGATAGTCACAGTATCGCCAGAAAGCCAAATGCAATCCAACCCAGCCGCAGATGTGAAGCATCAGGAAGCCCACCACGTTTTTCCACACAATTTCCCGCTTGAAGTTAAAGTCCGTCCCGATCTCCGACGGCAGAATGGGCGTGGCGGCACCGATCTCCTTCAGCTTCCGGTCTACCTCCGCTTCGTGCACCACATTGCTGCAGGTCTGCAGGGCCTTCTCAAACTGTGCCCCCGAAAGGGTGGAGTCCGATTGGGCAAGTTCTGCGGCGAGATTTTCGGCCGTTGGAGCACGTCTCTGTAGGTCAGTCTGTGATTGTTCTGGCTTTCGGTCGGTATTTGCCGTCTCGATGAGTTCGGGCGTTTTGGCGCACAGAATCGTTTTCGTCTGCGAGTCGGCTCCCATCGTGAGGCTGTAAATGAGATTCAAATGGGGAAAGTGGTTAAAATAATGTACAGCACTTTGGATTCTGTCTTATTAGTGCCAAATGCCAGCATTGTGTAACCAGATGTTCCTATTTATAACGCATTCTACAAGTGCATGAATCTCATGATAGCATCATACCATCATCGTCTTTGCATGTACATCAAGCCACGTTTGTTTGTGATGCGATTGCTTCACAATGGACGAAGCCATGTTCCGATACCGCACAAAATGTACCGATCTACCAGTACGCCGAATGAATGAACAGCTTTCGATCTGCAAGGATTTCCAACCTTCCAGTCACTTGCGGTGGTCTTGCGCAATGACACACTTGCCAATCTACACGATACACACGCATGCCCAACAACCATCGTTCCTTGAGCTCCGATGCCCTTAAGCCCTTGACGGGGCATGTAAATGTGTGATAGTCTGAGCGTCGTTTTGACGCCATCAACTGGATGGCAACTTTTATGATTCCCTCGTGCCACCATTTCCCCAACGAAAGATCGATGCAGATAGTTCATCATTGAAACTGCACACAAGAGTGTCGAAGGTGCCATACCGGTTCGCATATTCTTTTGTGCGAAGAAAAAATGACGACTTACAACAACGGCGTACGGACCAACGGAGCATCCACCGAAAGGGCGGGTAGACGTAAAAGGCAAATTTGCTCACCAAAGATCCCGGGGAGAATGGGTTAGTAATGTGGTTTTGTGTGACGAGCGTAGTGGTTTCATGATTTATGTCCACTTTGAAGCCGTCAGGGCTAATAGCTTGCCCACACAAAACCACGCAAACCACCGGTACACCTGGCCCTAAGGTATGTGACCCTCAAATGGGCCGCTGAATGATAGCAGGTAATTTTGTCACCGTTTTGGGGGGAATCAATCAAAGGATTCTCCATTAGTTTCCGCCTCATGCGTCACGTGGCGCTACACAATAGCTATCATCAAACAGGAACACTACTCGGAACTAGACAAACGGCTCTCGCTCAAACGGTGAGCAATAATTCACGCCCAGTGCCCAGGTGTGGATGCTACTGCTGCGTTAGGAAAGCAAACTGGTTTGACATTTCACCTGCTCGTACACCCAATCGTACATCCTGCTCGAGAGCATCCCAAGTATGGTGGGTCTCAAAGTCAAACGGTTGCATTGTTGACCAAAGCATTGGCTCAGTATGGATTACAGTGCAACGCAAGAAAAATGTATATAAATTATAGACTACAGGCCAGCCAGGGACGGACGGGTGTTGATGTAGGGTGTGCTTCAGGGTCGACAGTGTGGCCGACGGGGTGGGTACGGTAATTACACGATTAGCTGTAGATATACATATTTACAGCACATTCTTTTATGCATGGCAAAGGTGTCGAGTAAATCACTGAGAACGAGTCATATCACTTTACTGTTTCAATGGCACAGCAGTGAACAGTGCATCCCAACCTGAACGATAAGAAGTCAATGTGTTCTGTTTTGTATTTCCAAACGAAAATGGGTTAAAAGACCACAGAAAGAAAGCCCAAATGTTGGGTAGTTCTATGACACTCACCTGTAAAGTTCTTACCGAATGTTGTATATCACTTCACGTAGCAAACGTTTTGCACTCTCGTTGAGGAACGGTTTTAGCCACGTGTTGTTATCACTTTCACTGACCTCTTCCGATTGCTTTTTGGTACCCTTGCTACACACTTGGCAGTTGATTTTCGATGCTCGTTACTCCTTTGATATTTTTGTCAACTTCGATTTTCGAATACTTTTATCACTTTCGTTCACTACTGTGATCACAGATGTGGATTGTTATACATTTTTTTAAAATTATTCTTCGCTTTTTTTTACACAACGCTAAGCACCAGAGAGAGGAGCCCAGATGCTGGTAATGTTTCCTGTTCCACTGTCAGGATGCTTGCCACTGTATCACTCTGTATCACCTGCTGCAAAACAGCCCGTGCTCCACACTCACTGACCGCTGACAGGCGTCTGCAAAAGGATTGAAAATCATATGATTTGAATCTCCTCACTAAGGCAAGCTTCCACCACGCTTCCAACACCCGACCGGTTGCGATCGTTAGCTACGGACGTTACGCAATTATGAATTTCGACTGCCGAAAAACGAGCTGGTCTCGGATTGATCCTATATAGGCCATGGACTGCCGGCTAATGCTGCCGACGTACTTGGTTAGGAAACATAGGTCGAACTCGAGCCGAACAGCAAGCCAAAAACACCCCAACACGTTTGAATCACCGATTTCACCGTGCCAACGAACCGACCCGTCTCGATCCGTGTCCGCTCCCACTGAGATTAACTGCACCGTGCCGCACCGTGCCGGGATGCTAACGCGAGAGGGGTGTTTCGGTGAAGGCGTTGCGTTTTGCTGCTTAACTCTTGCGAGTCTCTAAAAAATCAATAGCCAACAAAAAACCAAAACTTAAACACGCTTTCACATAAACACTATTGCTAAAAATATTTGAAATTTAAATTTTGCCAAGAAAGAGCAAAAGACACTACCATGCAAACGTTAGGAGAGGAAAAGCTAAGTTCAGCGAATGAACCCAACATCAGGGTTGACGTGTAGTTTATATACTCACTCCTACCCCTGCGAGTAGATCACGCCGGACCCAAGATGAGTGCGATCGCAACAGACAAAAGGCTTCTCTCTGTCCCGCTCCCTGACTCTTTGCCTTTCTCTTTCATCCTCTGGTACACCCGTCTGGTCACACGGAAAGGGTGAGGCTGAGACAGTCGGATGCAGAGCAGAGCGCTTGCACGGGAGCCACAGTAACAATGGTGAAAGAATGGATTCATGCAACCGCTGTAGCCGCTGCGGCGGGCAACCAAGTCAACCAGCGCAGAGCTTAAAGGTGGTTATTGATTATGTCTGCGATCACGTCGCGGCTTGAAAGACTGAAACGGATGATTCAGTGACAACTGCAGTTAGGTCGGTTGGCACGTAAAACGCTTCACGCACCGGAAGGAACTGAGGGCGGAAGGATAACGTTGTGGTGTGTCTATCGAATGGTTCCAAGGATCCGACGAAAATTATACGCGATTGGCCGTTCGAGCGGACGCATTAGATCGATGGGGGGGCTTGCATGGGCCCATGTAACAGATGACTGGTGCACCTTGAGTGGTCCAGCATGAATGATCAAGGCCTGTAGATGGGTTGACAAATGGGGGAAGGGCATAGGGTGAGGTGACCAAAAAACCGGATGATTTCGTAGAAAGATTGGTCAGTCGTGGACGTAACGTGGCGAAATGGAGCTAACGGACCTTTTATAGTGGAGTGTGTTGGAATGAAACTTTGATCGTACATAAAATGCATACGAAAAGTGATGACGTAGTTTCGGCTTCTGCTGGATATGTTGAGAATGAAATTGTAATGGTTTCTATGCCTATACTTTTTCTTACTGAACTGATAAAATCCCCATTAACCGATCTTTTAATATACTAATTGAATTTAAATCCAATATCTACATCTCGTTTTAAAAATTGCAATTGTATAACAAATAGTAATAGTACTTTTGGTGACTTCTTTTTTAAATTACATGATTAGCATTTATTGTTTTGCAATTATAATGATATCATGTGTCTCAATGTATAAAAAATAAGAACTTTTCTCTCCAGCCATGAAACCAAGACCAAAACATAATGCATGCGAAAAGAAAGATATTGGCTGTCATACGCCAACAGAAGACACAATTTATTCAAAATAAAATTTAGATAACGAATAAAAAACGAAAAGAAGAAAAAACAGATGTAATGCTATCTCTGGCATCGTATCCATACTAAATATCTTCATTCATGACCATTGTCCCGTTCGGTTTGTGCAGAAAAGAACGATTACAATTGTGTGTAAAAAGATGACAATCGCAAAATCGCATGTTGATATTCGAAAAACAAAAACATAAAACCAGGAGAGATGTGCGAAATTATGGCAGTAATGGAAATAATAATGAGCAACAGCATGTTCAACGGACTTCCATTAGCCGCTTCTTGATTCAGCCTCCACTAATGACGAGGGGAAAAACAGCCAACAATGCGAAACAAACCAAAGCCAAATGTGTAAGGATGGTCGGAAATTACTTGTTCTTTGGATATTCGGTTCATCATCCAGCCAATCTTTGCCATCATTGGTAGAATTGCGCTATGGATCAGGAAACAGTTGATTCATTACTGTTTTCTAGCCTCTCTGTTTGACTGCAGTGCGAAACTCAATTAAGTTAATCGAATTTAATTATTTTATCATTGCCTCACCATTGTCAGCGAAGAGCCAACCTGCGTAGAGAAGAATAATACATCGCACAGCCACACACCTTTCCGACAAGCACGATAGTTCACAACTACTGTTTGGAGCGCACCTGCAGGCTGTTGGAATGGATATACCTATCAAAAGCACAACAATACCATGGCACTGTGTGGTTTTGCTTTGGGCTCGTCTAACACGCCTTCAGAATGGGGCCCGAATGCATGATTTCAATGGGTGGTTTTTGGGGAACAATGCAGTGTCGAGGCTCGCGCAACACTCACCACACGTTAGCTCGTCATTAATTTCCATGTGTCACATTAATAGTGCGCTTGTTGAGCGATGTGCGATTGCGGAAGAAATAATTACTCACCCTCCGCTCAGGGGCATGAATTGGACTGTCTCAAGCACGAGACAGTGTGTATGACATTTTTCAAGCGCCGCACGCATTCACGAGCGAATGAATAGAGTAACACTAATTTGAAGAAGAAAAAAATCCGTTGCTCCATATTCTGCAAGTGTGTACGTACGGAACGTAGCTCAACCACAACATGCAATTTCATCAATTCCTTAATTATTTCATAGAAACAAGACAGCGCTTTTCTTATTTAAAAATCGACCCCAAACCACACCACCGACGTCATTTTGTTTGGCAGGGAGCGTCAGTCAGCCGACACTAATGACATTTTATCGTACGCATCTCCGAATTGACATTGCGTCTTGTGTGGGGCGGTCAACACTCACGTCACTTATGTGTTCGCTTCCGCTAAACTCTACCGTGAAAGAAACCGAAACCTCGGGGCCAAATGTGACCGTCAAACGGAAAAACGATGCAACGCATCAATGCAGTCTCCTAGCAACTCACCTTCGCGTTGGTTCACTACGACTGGCGGACGGGCGTTGCTGATCTCGTGGAAAAACCTTAACACACTATTTTAATACACATCAAACAGAGAGACACATTTGCTTTGACAAAGGGTAAATAGATCACAACGCACTGGGCCTCCTTTAGCACGTCGTCGTCTTCGTTGGTTTTGGCACAAAGGTTCACTTGGAGTACTTACTGCCAGCTAAACTCAATCTTTTTCACACCAAACAGCCCTACCAATGCTTGGACAAAATTTGCACTGCTTAGCGTTTAATTGCGAACTCACGTATGGGGCCAACATAATGCATTGTCCATCAAAACATTACCCCATTACCGTCCCCGGTGTGGTTGTGGTGGAATCAAAACATTGGCTGGCAAAATAAACCATTGTCCAATATCGACGAATCGACGGCATTAGGCCAGTAAAGAACATGATTCCGCCATGCTAGTCAATATTTAATTTTCTCGTTAGCTTATTGCACATCGATGCCGACAGTGCGACAGGAACATAAGATATGCAAATAGTGTCCTACAACAAGACGAGTTGAAGATATTGTCGAATAGAAAATAACGTTCTGTATAAAATTCTCTTTTGGACAGCCCTGTTTGCTTGCGAAGTGTGTTTACGTTTGTGATAACAAGAATCAATACTTTTCTACTATGCCAGCAAAATTACAATTGTCAGTCAATATTGAACTCCACAAAAAATGTGTATTGTTCTCAGCATTTTTCGACACACAGTAGGTCGAACAGGGCACACGAGGAATCAAATTACAGACATTAAACGGGAACAACTTTTCGCTGACGCACATTTTCACTACTCCCTCTGAGCTATGGGCGAGCTAAAAAAGTACTCTTTTCCAACCAGCCGCTTCCCGCACTATGACACACTTCCTATGAAGATTGTACGTGTTGGTACGAAAGACTTACATGACACTGTAGAAGACGAACGGTTTAATTATTTTTTGAAGTGAATCTGCAATTAACATACGCTGGTGGATAGATTTTTCGGTACGACTTTTAACGCATGCTCGTCAAACATTTCCGGGGAGGTTCGGTCGGTCTGGAATGGCCTCAAATGGTGCTGGCAAAGATGACCTACAATCAAATCGAATGCGAACGCCAACCTGCCCATGAAAGACGTAATCTTGCACCGAAACCTATATATGAAATCTCGTGACATCGGATCGAGTTTTCGTTTTCGTTCAAATGAATTCACTCTCAACAAAAGGTAACATTGGACGTTTTTTAAGGCTTATCAATCTATCCTCCGCGGATTGTTCTCGCAGCGAAGCGGTGGTGTGTGTTATCGTTCTGCATTCATTACTGTTCCAAAGACATAATAAGTATTTCTTAATGTGTTATCACACGTATCAACTTTGCCTTAAATGTTGAATCGCGTCATCAGTATCCTTGACACTCACCCTAACCCAACTACAGTTAATCAACATGTGACACCTCCCAAAACCTGACCACGGCCCGTCCGGCAAATGACGGTAAATGTCGAAGACACCTACGGTACACATTGCTGAGGTGGATTGTTTATCATTCAAGTCAGCTGAACGATCCATTACTTGGAACTTAAAAACACTCTTTACCGTACAAACAAAACCCACCGCGGTGTAAATGTCGAAGACACCTTCGGTATCGGTGAAAAATATCAAACGTTTACATTACGTTTGAGCCTGCCGGGATCGGCACTGTCGGTCGATCGGTTCGTTAGATTGACCTTGACTACCAAGGCCATGGAAACTGTTCAAGCGATGAAACGTGTCTTGGAAAAGATTTCCAAGCAATACCGAACGTCCTGCAAAACGCGGCCAGCATACGTTTGCGTGGTATTATCTCAGTAGACACGTTACCAGCTGTGGTGAAACAGAGTGGAGAAGTAGCATCTGGCTCGCTCATTACCAGCACTTGCACTTGGTAATGAACAATTTCGCTGGCCTTCGCATCAACAGATCGCGGGCTGCCACCACCAGCGCTAGTACGAAGCCGGTAACGAACAGGTTTTTTGTTGTACCCTGCTTTATGCATCCGAGGGATGCTGCAACACGCTTAACCTTATGTGCTCCGTTATGCGAGTCTACTGATCGGTATGTGATCGTGCCGGGCTGAGCGGGATGGTGCTTACCCCTTAAAGTAGTCCCGAACGATCGGGCCCATACAATGCAACAGTTTGCACCACTGCAGACCCGTTCGTTTGCTGTTAGAAAGCAATCGAAACAGGGTCAGGTGAATAAACAAAACAACGCCGTCAACATTGATTGATGAATACGCATATTTTTTTCGTTTGAAATGAAAGAAAAAGGTGGCGCTGAAAGTACTCCAAATGTGGACACCTTATACTAAGCATCAGCATTAAATGTGTGTTGGTATGGCAAAATATTACATAAGAAAGATGTTTCCCGAAGAAAAGATAAATATTTCTTTTTCCTTTTTTCGACCCACTAAACACCTTCGTATGGATGAAAAAAAAACAAACTAGTTTCTCTACGTAGTCTGTAACCACCGTAACTGTTCAACTGCACGCTTTCGTGTTTAATTTAAAGTGTGTTTAATCCTTGCTTATTTAATTACAATTAAACTTTACTGCTCAATCAGTTTTGTTCATATTTTAGCGGTTGATAAATTTTTACAGCTTTATGATTATTTTGTAACGTTTACAATCGACACAACTGGACTGTAACCATAGTTTATAATTGCAACCTCTATGGAAGTGCCACATTTGCTTTCTTTACTGTACGAAGAAAGAAATGCCGCACAAAAGCAAAACCGAAAGTATGTACAGTGTAACCGAGACAAAAGATAATTCTTGTGGAAAACCTGCACTGTACCATGACCTATAAACTTTCAATTAACCTTAAACTTTTTACGCCTTCGTCCTGAGCAAGTTTCGTGTACATCATGCTCTTCCCTTTGACATGTGAAAAAACACAAACTGATAAACAGCTTACAACGGTTTCATTACGAAATGTGACTAGCAAAAGTATCGATTTGCACTCGGAATATTCTGCCGCCTACTAGGACTCTGCAGATGATCAAATAATTAAACAAAATTGCTGCAATAATTATGGTAAGCTAAATATAGTACTTATCTCGCGCTTTACTGCGTGTCTACTGGCAAAGATTGATTGTGTGTGCTTCCAGATCGATTGAGAATTTTGAGCGAAAAGAAACAGAAAGTCCTTAAACATCCCGTTGACTTTGACCACATTGTTGAAGTATATTGGAGCTGTACGCAGGACCCTACAAAAGCTTGTTCGCAATGGACAAAGGTGTGTACGTTCAAAAGGGTTAAAGTTACATGGTAATTAGCCAACTGCACTTGAAGCACCAATAACATCGAGCTCGCAAAGCGTGTTGGGCCGGCTAAGGGCAAGCACAATACCGCTGAACACCGAAGGTCATTGCGAGTGCCGCCACTGCACTGGCTCGGACTGTAGATGCTGGTGTTGTTTTTGTTGCCCCAAGCATCATTGAACCAATGTCAGCGACTATGGTGACCACGCCGACCCCTTAGTAGGTGCGTGTAAAAGGGCATGTTAACGAAATACCGGCACGGTTATTCAGTACGATGGATATTTTTGCCACGGGTTTGATGTATAGTATCGAAACAAGTTGCGCTTTACTAACAAAATTGACTGTTTATTTGTGCCTGATAATTTAAATAATTTTATATCACATTTTCAGTTAGTTGTAAAACAGTTCCATTGTTGAAGTTGTGTGCTCTCTAATGTTTTTTTTTTATTTACCACCAAACCTGTTTTACTCATCGTTGCGGTAACGGAGATCTATTGCATTTTTATCGACTCTCCGAAATCTGCCTGCGGTTGACGAACACAAAAAGAAAGTGATCGACCGCAGTGTTGGCTAACACATACATCCTGATTATCGAACTGATTATACGACACACTGAATGTGGTGGATGTTACGATTTACGGGTGGAAAGTGCCGTTGCCACAAGCCGGGCTGGGCCTGTCTACGATGCCGAACGGGATGTACATCTTATCAGAGCAGGTTCGCAACGACGGCTGGTCCGATGGATTGCGGTAAACCTGCAGCAGTCATTCATAGATTTTACGATGCAAATTTGCGCTCAATGGCAAAGCATTTCTTCTTGCGGTTACGTGTTTGTCCGCTCGTTCCAGCTTCGAAATCTTCACCAACCGATGCCACAAAACCACTCTAGGCGGACCCGTCGGCTAACCTTCGCAGTCGAGCTCAAGATGGCGATGCTGCAATCGTGACAGCGCGCTTAGCTATACGGTACGTCGAACACGTTGTTTGTAGTACGGAGTACTTTTACCAATAGAACGGTTCACTGACTGTCTGCCGATACGTCGGAGGGTGCAGGTGTCGTCGTTAAAGGAGTCAACAATGCGTCCCTGTCAACGTGAGGATCGGCACTCGGCGAAAGCGTTGGCAACGGGTCAAAACTTTAAGTCGACCAGATGGTAATCGTTTTGGCTTTGCATCTCAATGATCGAGAGGAATGCTGCAGTAGCAATAAAGTGTGTAGTATAATTTAAGCAACGTTCTTCAGACCAAAAAGTGCCGAATATAAACTAGACATTTGTTTTTTGCATTCTACCAATATTCCATGCATTTTCAATTTTCCATGATAAAAGAAAGCAAAACAATCTGAAAACAATTTGATGATGCATTGACTTATTTGTATTTGTCAATGGAGTGTTTCTTTATCTGTTTTGTCGGCTTGTCGTTGTCCAAGCTGTTTAAATGAAGTATCAGCAACAATTGTATTACTCTATGTCTGTTCAAAATATCTTATATCCCAATTTTTCAAACATTTTTTTATCTGATTAAATAATTATAGTTAACAGTTATCATATTCCCCGACAATAAAATCGTGTTGAGGAATTCATGACACAAATTTTACATTTTTTCAAATGCTATGGCGATAAGGTGTCTTTGAAAAACGTTAAAAAGACGACAGAAGTAAGCCTGTACAATTTTGTTGTATTACTTTACAACTTTTTTATGTTTCTATTCTCTATGGCATCTCATTGGTGTGCCTAAGAAAATACATATTCAATATTTCACAAACACATAACTCGTACTTTTCAGTTTCATCGTACTGGAATAGCTAATTTACAATCATTTCAAACACGTAATAAAATAACAGATCAACTGGCTTTGGGTTTGATCGTGAACTTCAACGTACGGCTAACTCAATCATAATTTCGAAGCAATTGTAAAATAAGCCTTTGCCACGTGACGCACCCGCTCGCTGCGCCCTCCATTCGATTCTCTAACACGGCAAACCATTCAATGGCAGACTCGTCGTGTGGAGTAAGAGCTGAAAAATTGGTAGTTTTTACCACGATGGAGGCCATCGCATGGTCTTGATCAATTATTACATTACGAGCTATACGCACACGAGTACAGATCGAGTATCATTATATCTTCATTGCGCATTTGCGATGCAAAAGATTATCTTTTATTGAACTGTTCACTGACGGACGACCTCCTGGTCCTACAAATTTGATGGTGACCTTCAATAACCACGAAAACCCTTAGGTTCGGCTTCTCTCATTGTAATCTGAAAATGTTGTGTTCTGTATGTTTTGTTTTCGTATAGTTTTAATTCTTACCGGATTTATGTTACAAAAAGATATTCCAAACAACGATTGAGAGTAAAAGTCGAAGTAAATTAGTTTTGTAATTTATTTTTCTTTGTAATTTTTCACTGCTTGAATAATAATCTTGTTCTTCTTCTCCTTTGGCTGACCAATCTTAGTCGGTCAACACTTTTTTAATAGTAATAGAAAGTCCTGCCCTAAAACGTATCTAGCGGTTGCAAATAGGACGACACTCTATAGCGCTGTCCGACAAAGTCTTTTCGGAACTTTACTTGTTTCGAACCTTCCTCACCCTCCCTCAAGGACTTGTCTGTTCGCTTGTGCATCGTCTTGATTCTTGGATCCTTTACTCCTCCGCATTGCTTTTCCAGCGATCTGGTTTTGGTTTCCTCTCCTCATTTGTTGCGAATGCAATGGTCGAAATTAAATTGAAACATGAAAATTACAAAATAATAATCTAATCAATAATAAATAACTCAAAACGATCTCGAGCAAGAAAACGTAGAGATACAAATAATGAAATGTCGATTGTAACATTAGAATATAAGGATGAATTTTTGTTAAGAATAAACACTTGGAAACTAAATGCAATCAACGACGGTCTAGTCATTGTATTAGAGTTTTTTTTCTTGTTCGAGAAGCGTCAAATAATTATTCTGCCTTCGCGAGAAGAATAAAAAAGGTTAATTGTTGTAAAATAACACCATTACCTTGTCATTTCGGCTTGTCCAACAACCTGGATTTGGATCCATCTCGCCTTTCCTACTTCATCCCAGTAAAGTGTCGCAGAGTATGGCCGTACCCCATGGTTTGAACCAATGACGAGCATGTTGTAACATCGTATCACTTGGGGACTGTGCTGCCGGCCCCAACACTTACTTAAGTAAAACTATTGTTTTTTCTCTAAATATTTTTTCACAAAAACTGAAAGCCATACATTCTGTCCGCTATTTGTCAGGCCGGTGTTATTAAATACTGCAATTGTACTGAAATGAAGTCATCCTTCATTATCTTCCAGTGTAAATCTCGAAGCCTTTTCTGTATCTGTTTTTTTACTAGATCATTCATGTGATCCTTGTCTTTGTTTCGTAAGTATATAAAAACAAATGAATCTTAAATTTTTCAACATAACAGTTATTTCAAAAGAAATTCTGCGAACGTGCTCCATTTCAATGCGCAATGCACCCATGCTTTTAGGGCGTGCTCTAGTCTGAATGTAGCTCAGATTGCATACCTTCAGGAGCAAACGCGTTCAAAAACACCGTTTAAGCTTTTCGATGTTTGGAATTGTTTACCATCAGTGCTGAATATTTGTATTGCTCATAGTTTAATTTATTAGCTGTCAGTTTTTCGTTAAACGATGTCAACAAGTATATTAATACAACTTAAGAGTTGTAACTTTGAAGTGTCTTGATTACCGTCAAAAATATGAAAGCATTTTTAATTTCTTTTTATCCTGTCCGTCCCTCATCAGCAAACCTCGTCTTTACGAATCTTTTATTTTGTAGGTAATTCTTACACATAGCTTAAGAATAAAATAACTGATTTTTTTTAATTAATTTAGTGAGAGCTGTTGATTTTCAGCAACGAACTTTTTTTTTCTGATAGTTCCAACAGTAAGAAATTAATTTCGATCGGTATAATATTATGTTAATATTTTTATTAATATACATATACATATACAAAAATAATGAACAACTTTCGAAGCGCCACTCTTAGTCAATTACATCCATACACAATCCAAACGTATTGTTGACAATAAACTCCTTTTATCACTTTTAATGTGGCGCATGAAAGAAAGGACGCTACAAAGAATTCATCCACAAACAGAACGACAGAATGCTTCGTATCCTCTAGCAGCCCTTTAGACAACATAGATCTGTCGCTTGATAGCCGTTTCGAAAGTGACTAATTGGGTGCGTCTTAGTTTGTACAGTAATTAACGCTTTCTTTCCCCTACGGATGGTGTTAGCATTGCGACACCGTTGCACAGTTGCTTTGTACCCGTAACTTTACAGAGTATTCAACGATTGTAAACGAGCCATCCTTTGGGTAGGGGTGCAGTCGTTGTAAAGATGGCGCATTGTGCGCTGTACTGCCGGATGTATTCCGTAGGAACCGCTTCATCATTGCGTCAAAACGAAGACAACTCGTAACACTACATTCCAGTGACATAAGAAATGTTGTTGATCCCTTTATTCACTCCAGCACTTAGGAATGTATTGACTCGGCTAAGACATGCTGGCAAAAGGACTTCAGTTAGCTGATGTGGATGAGCTGGAGGCACCGTTTGCCGCAAAAGAGATATAAATCAGTATTTATGTAAATGGGTGTGCCACTTGGAATCATTTCTTCAAGTTCATTACCACTCGTTGTCCACCCAGCCACCACTGACGATGCAGCTCTAGTCATACCGGTTTACTTTTGCTTCCTCTTGACACTGCTGATGCAACAGCGGCAATTGAGAAGATGGTGATTGTGCGTTTAATGATGCACGCCGCGACAGCACTGGTGTCTTCATAGCTTTGAAAAAATAATCAGAAGAGACTTGGCAAAACATTCCTAGTTTTCTTTACCTCCTCCTCTCTCCGCCTGATGGTGCTTCTTTCCAGTCATCATCAGATAGGAAAAAAGTGCAGGCCTTGTTTTCATCTGTTCAGAAGCATATTTTACAAAAAAATTTAATTGTAAAAAGGAAACAACCCTTTTGGAAACTAGATATTCGAGTTTTTCATTATAACTTTAAAAATTGAGAGCAAGAGTAATGCTCGAACGCGCTAGTAGAACGCACTCTATGTTTAAAATTAGGAATTGTTTTATATGGCATTCATAAGTAAAAAAAAGGAATATCAGCCACATGTGAACATTTTAGTCACTTTAGTACAAACATTCCACACACAGTTCAGATGTGTACAACTACGCATTAGTGGGAAACATGCTCCATGTCCATTAGCGTAAAGCTCATTAAAAAATTATCAGTAATTTGAATGCACAGAACTGTACGACTTGTGTTTGTTGTCTGAGTGATAGGTAATGAAGTGCGTGTCGCAAAAAAAACCATTACACGTTCAACGCATCAAATAAATATACCCA